>MCJB01007258.1:177998-200740 GCA_002018475.1 Nicotiana obtusifolia
CCCCCCCTTATACTTTCAATTGGTATCAGAGCATGTCTCACATAATTATCTGTTGCTTAACAACTAGTGAAAAAAGATTTTATCAAACCATGTAACTATTGGAGCACTCTTTCAAAGGGACATCGCAAGTAACGCCACCATATTTCAATCGACAACACTTCTCTCATTGGAAGGTAGATATGGAAATTTATGCAAAGTCTTATGATGTCAAAGTATGGCGCGTTATGGAAAAGAAAAATTATCAACTGCCAGCAGCAGCTCAACCATCTGCTGATCCTGAAGATATAGATGAATACACAGAAGAGCAAATGGTTGTCGTTAATGCTAAGGCATTGAAATTTGCTTTATAATGCTATTAGTGGAGAAGAGTATGAGAAAATTTCAAGCTATGATGCCACTAAGGAAATGTGGGATAAACTGGAAGCTACATATGAAGGAACCAGCAAAGCGAAAGAAAATCGAATAAATCTATTGGTTCACGATTATGAACTCTTCCAGATGAAAGAAGGAGAATCCATTGAGGAGATGTTTGCAAGATTCAGCAAAATCATTGGCAATCTGAAAGCCTTTAATAAACCTTACTCAAGTGGTGATCAAGTTCAAAAAATCCTGAGAAGTTTGTCTACCACATGGCAAACAAAAGTAGTTACACTTGAATCTCAAGATTTGGACAAACTATCATATGATGAATTACGTGGAAATCTCATAGCATTTGAGAAAACACATCTCAGAAAAACGTGTCAGGAAAAGAAGAAGAAAATAGTTGCATTAAAAACTACAACCGAAGGACCTAAGAACGATATTTATGATGGTGCAGAAGCCCTTGAAGAAGAAATTTCCATGGTTTCAAGAAATATGAATGGATTGATGAGAAGATATAGAAACACAAGAAAAGGAAGGATGTCATCAAGAAGAACCAGGCAATATAATGAACAACACAAGAATAATGAAAAATGCTTTGAATGTGGAAGGTATGGTCATGTTCAAGCTGAATGCCCAGATCATAAAAGAAAAGTGTCTAGAGGGTTCGACAAAAATAAATCATTTGGAAGTTGGAGTGATGAAGACAGCTCAGAAGATGAAGAAATAGCAAACTTGTGCTTCGTGACTATTTTGAAAAATTATATGAACAAATACACTGGGTGCTAGACTTATGAAGATGTATCAGATGATGACTGCAAATAAGATGCCAAAAATTACTTCATGGCACGAGGTGAAACAAGTGACTAAGACCTTATA
The DNA here is from genome assembly GCA_002018475.1 of Nicotiana obtusifolia. Classification (NCBI taxonomy): domain Eukaryota; kingdom Viridiplantae; phylum Streptophyta; class Magnoliopsida; order Solanales; family Solanaceae; genus Nicotiana; species Nicotiana obtusifolia. Next base: position 179,238 of record MCJB01007258.1, read on the forward strand.
ACTGTGAAAGATGTAATGAATTGCAGGATATTCTTGATCTTACCCTAAAAGAGTCTCAAAAAATGTTAAATAAATAAAAGAGACTCAATAGGGAAAAAAAGGACTGGGAAGTCAAACTTGAAGTCTGTGAAATAGAAAGAGTTGTTCTTTAAGATGAGGTTTAAGAATTGCAAGTGCAACTTAATGGCATGCGCAAATCCACCAGTCACAGTTCTGTCAAGTCCAACCAAGCCAATTACAAGTCAACTGAAAAAGAGACCTGTTAGAACTGAGTTCATAAGTACTAACACCAATGGTAGATCAAAAACTGGATCAACCCCTGTGTGTCATTACTGCAACAAGCCTGGACATAAATATTCGTTCTATAGATTCCGTAAGTCTAATGTTTCAGGATGGATTTGAAAATCCAAAAATAGTCCTGATCCTAGTAGAGCTAACCAAAAAGGACTTAAGCAAGCTTAGGTACCTAAAAGAAGGTGATAATTCTATTTTGCAGGAACACCACAGAAAGAGTCCAAAGAAAAATGGTACTTAGACAGTGCGTGTTCAAGTCACATAACGGGTAACAAAAATCTGTTCAAGAAGTCACAAAAATAAATGGAGAAAATGTCAAATTTGGTGATGCTTCAAAAGGAAAGATAGCTGGTACCGATAGAGTTTCATTCAACAATAATTGTGATATTACAAAAGAATACTTTGTGGATGGACTCAACTACGATATCTTGAGCATAAGTCAACTATATGATTTGGGGTATGAAGTTAAATTCAAGAAGACAGGATGTGCCATTGAAGATGAGTCAGGTAAAATCATTCTCCCAGGAAAAAGGTATGGAAATGTATATATTCTAGATGGCATTGAAAATCAGATGGTCATATTTGTTTGGCATCCATATCAGATGATCCATGGCTATGGCATAAAAGCTTGGCCAGGCAATTATGTATTTAATTGAAAAACTATCCAAGCATGATCTAGTTATTAGCCTTCCCAAACTCAATTTTTTCTAGAAATCATGTATGTGATGCATGCCAGATTGGCAAACAGACTAGAAACTCTTTCAAAGCCAAAGACATTGTGTCCACGACCAAGCCCTTACAATTAATTCACATGGACTTATTTGGACCCACTAGAACTGCTAGCATTAGAGGTCAACGATATGCTTTTATTATTGTTGATGATTACTCATGTTTTACATGGGTAATTTTCTTATCATAAACATGAAGCTTTGAAAAATTTTGAGATTTTCTGCAAAAGAATTGAAAGAGAAAAAGAGTATCTTATCTCAACCATACAAAGTGGTTATGGAGGAGAATTTGAAAGTAGAGCGTTTGAAAATTTCTGCAAGATATGGCCAGAATAATAATATTAAAATATTCATTGCCAAATCATTTTGGGCAGAAGCAGTAAGCACAATATGTCATATCCTCAACAGATGTCTCATAAGACCCATTCTGAAGAAGACCTCACATGAATTATGGAAAGGTAAAAAGCCTAATATAGGCTACTTTCCTGTGTTTGGAAGTAAATGCTTCATCCACGACAATGGTAAGGATAACCTTGAAAATTTTGATCCGAGTGATGAAGGTATTTTTCTCAATTATTCCATTAATGGTAGATCTTTTAGAGTTTACAACAAACGTACTTTATCTGTAAATGAATTTGTGCATGTTATATTTGATGACAATAACACTACGGCCGAGAAAGGAATCACTGCAAGTGATTAACATGTCAGTTAAGAAGCACCACAGGCAAAAAAGTCACAAAAGTTAACTGATAGTACAAACATAGTCACAGAGTCGACTAGTGAACCTGTTAGCAACCATACTGAACCACAAAAGGAGTCAACTACTCCTATTGTTGGAGCACGACCAAATGAATGGAGAAGCAAACCAGAATACCTTCAAAAGTTTATCATAGGGGATCCAAGAGAAGAAATGAAAACCAGAGGAGCTCTCAAGAAGAAGGAAAATATTGCATTCATTTCTCAAGCTGAGCCAAAGAAAGTTGATGAAGCCTTAAAAGACTCCAGCTGGGTACAAGTTATGTAGGATGAACTTGATCAATTCGATAAGAATCAAGTCTGGGAACTGGTACCTAAGCCAACAAATGCTACTGTTGTTGGAACTAAGTGTGTATTCAGAAACAAGTTAAATGAAGATGGAAAAGTAGTCAGAAACAAACCCAGATTAGTAGCTGAATGCTATTCAGAACAGGAAGGAGTCGACTAATGATAAAACCTTTGCACTGGTAGCACGGTTAGAATCAATTCGCATACTACTTGCCTATGCATCTTTTAAAGGTTTTAAACTATTAAAAATGGATGTCAAAAGTAATTTTTTAAACGGTTTTATTGATGAGGAGGTATATGTAAAACAACCTCCTGGCTTTGAAAACTCACAATTTCCTTACCATGTATATAAGTTAGCTAAAAGCTCTCTACGGACTCAAACAAGCCCCTCTAGCTTGGTATGAAAGATTGAGTTCCTTTCTAGCTGATCATGATTTCACCAAAGGTAAGGTAGATACTACTGCACTCATCAAAAGATCCATTAAAGGTAATCTCATTATCCAGATCTATGTAGATGATATTATATTTGGCAGCACTAATCTTCTTTTGTTCTAGGATATCTCAAATCTCATGTAGAGTGAGTTCGAAATGAGTATGATGGGAGAACTCACATTCTTCCTTGGACTCCAAATTCATCAGTCAGAAAGTGGCATATTCATCTGCCAGACCAAGTATTCAAAGGAACTAATTCAAAAGTTTGGAATGAGCAATGCCAAAGCAATTGGAATTCCTATGAGCCCCTCTACAAGTTTAGACAAGGATGAAGAGGGAAACTCAGTGGATGAAACCAAGTATCGTGGAATGATTGGATCCTTACTATATCTATTTGCTAGTCGACCAGATATCTATGTTTAGTGTTTATAAATGTGCCAGGTTTCAGTCAGCTCCTAGTGAGTCACACTTAACTGCAGCAGAGCGAATAATTCACTACCTTATTGGAACCACTTCTTATGGACTATGGTATCCATGCTCTAACAATTTTAAACTTGAAGAATTTTCATATGTTGAACTTGCAGGTGACAAGGAAGATAGGAAAAGCACAAGTGGCACTTGTCAATTACTGGAAAAGGCATTAATCTCCTGGAATAGTAAGAAACAGGGATCAGTAGCTCCTTCCACAACTGAGGCAGAGTACATTTCAATTGGACAATATTGTGCTCAATTAATCTGGATGTAACATCAATTGGGTGACTACGAATTATCTTTTAAACCTATTCAAATATTTTGTGACAATTCTAGTGCTATATGTTTATCTAAAAATCATGTGCATCATAGCTAAGCATATAGATATAATGACCATTTTATTAGAGAACATGTCCTTAAATGGAATATAGAATTATCGTTTGTAAGTTCTATTGATAATTGGCGGACATTTTTACAAAACCCCTGCTTGAGGATAGATTTTGTGCATTACGAGACTCTCTTGGCATTATTTCTATTAATTCATAATTTTAGGGCCTTTGAGATATTTTTTTAAATTTGTTGTCACTTAATCTACGTACTTCCTTATGTGTGTAAATGGCATTAATTATGTTTCCTTTACTTTCCTTTTTCACACCTTTTTCCATGCCTTTTCAGAGGTCAGTCAATCATAGCGTCAAATCACTAACACTTTTTCGTCTGTACTCAACCGTCAATTTCCACCTTTTTAAGTCCAGTTCATCCACCAAACTCCCTCACATTGTTTGTATCCCCAAACCTCTGCTCTTACCCTACAATGGCGAAAAACTCCAAAACCCCTCGCTTCAACCCGCAAAAGCACTCGTTCTCGAGCAAAACATCTTCTCAACCTCCTGCACTAGTAAATTTAGGATCAGACCACTTTGAGGATTTTGCCTCCTCTTAGGACCTATCAGATGATGCGCGTAGCTTCAACAAGAAAAGCCCTAGGGAAATGACCCATGGAAGATATCCCTGAAAAATTCACACCCAAAAAGCCTAAAACTGATCTCTCAAGTTCTCTTGAATCAGACCTGAATTTTTAGGATACACGCAACAGGGACGCTTTCATAGCCTTCAAAGACAAACATGTAGCCCATTTGACTCTATTTTTCTGTTTAAAATGTTCTATGCTAATTTTCGCTCTAACGAACCTTACAAGTTAGAAACCTTAGTTCTTGGCAAACGCATTGTGTTAGATTATGCTCTGTTTGACTCTATTTTTCAGTGTAAGTGTTATAGTTTCTCTATGCTTTTTAAGAATACCTGGCCTAATGATTTGGATATTTCTTTTGATCAAGCAAAAAGGTGTATAATTGAGTCACCCTCTGATTCCCTTCCTAGTGTGATGCTTGCTTCGAAACTCGTGTCCTAGTGAAAAGGATCCTTCTCTACCTTTTCCTAATGTGATACCTTCCTGGTCTACTGTCTTTTAACTAAACACAAGGTCAAATTATCTTCTTGGGTCATCAATTTCATGATAGAGAGTTCTGATGATCCCACGAGTCTTCCATATGGTATGGTCATTACCCATCTGTTACAGGCCCACCACACTCTTGCCAACTATCCTTATGTCACTGTCACTAAGTCTTATAACTCTAAGACATTTGTTAACATGAGGTACCTTGCAGTAAAGGGAACTTGGGCAAAAAAGCAAGATGGTGAAGCTAGGAATGCCCCTATACACTCAAAAGCAAAGCTTTTGTGTCTCTTCCCAGTGCAGGTGATCTTGATCTCTTGGAAAAGTTAGCCTCCATCAATGACAAATTGACTGTCAGCAAGGACTCTCTAACCTCTATATAAAGCACAATGGAAGATGCTCATGGAGTGTCAAAGGAGACAGGCTCTAATGTGTCCAAGATCATGGTGCAGATTCCCAAGACTGTAGGAAAGGCTTTAAGGAGTTGCACGACAAGATTGATAGGATCTCAGTCACAGTGAACGCAAGCTCTGAACACCTCAAAGAGGCTGTCTGCAATACGCTTACCTACTTTATGCGTTGTTGATGCATGGTTGTTTAAAACAATTTCTTTTTGCTTCTCTTGGAGTGATGTTTCAGTCATGGGTTGTACTGTTAAGACAATTACTTACTTTTGCTCTTGCATGCTGAATTAAATAACTATAGACTGATATTACTAACTTTTTGCTGATGCCAAAGGGGAAGTAGCAGGTTCTTTGACTTGTATTCCTTATATTCTTGTGGTTGTTCTGTATTTCCTGTAGTTGTTCTGTGTCTCCAGGAAACTTGCTGGTACATCATACAGTGCAAAATTGAGAGGGAGTCGACTACAACCACTGCTTAACAGGATGTCAAGCTGAGGGGGAGTCGACTACAACAAACGCAGAGTCGAGTGTTAAACAGGGAAGTAAACTGGTGTTATCATATTGTTATTTTGTCATCATCAAAAAGAGGGAGATTGTTAGATCTACGTTTATTTTAATGATGAAAAATAACACATCTCTTATGTGCAGAAATAATCCCTAAGAAATAAAAAAGAAGCATCGAAGTTTTGAGACAAAAAAGGAACGAGTAGCGAAAATTCAAATGCAAAATCAATCAAGGATTTGGCAAAACATTATGGGAGGATATTATAGGAAGGACCTTAATCAAAAAAAATCAAGGTCATAAAACTGTGCACTAAAGATTCCTCCATCAAAGGATGACAATCAAAAGCCGGAATCAAGGGATCTGATTTGATACTTCAAATAACGGGAATATCTGCCCAGCAAAGGAAAAATTCAATCAAGACCACAAGTAAAGGCAAATCAACAAAAGCAATACCTTATTCTTAGAAAAAATCACTCTACGATTCTTTCTGAGATCAACTCCCTTGGGTTTGTAATCTCTAAAAATTCACAAGACAAGAAGACCTCACGGGGTATAAATATACATCTGTATCGGCCTGGAAGAGATATACTTTAATCAAACTACTATCAATCTTTTTGTTCTACTCCAAACAAGCATTGTAATCTATTCTAGATCTACTGTGTATCTAGGCAAAGAAGAAAGAGAGAGAAATCAGTAGTGAGGCATTGTATCGAGAAGCGAGAAAAGAAGTAATATAGTGACGAAGTTGTTGGTGTACAACAACACCAACCCTCACGTATCAAGAAACTTCAAATACTTGAGATAGAACACCCTTGCAACCTAAGGGAACTAGATGTAGGATTCACATTGAATACGAACCAGTATAAAAATTTGGTGTTTTTAATCCCTGCATTTTTACTTCTGTTTTCATTTAGATTCTTCCTTTATTTTTAGTCGACTAACTGGTAAACTAGTCAACTACTTAGGATACAAAAAGGATAATTTACAATTCACCCCCCACCCCTTGTACTTTCACCTACATCAACCTTAAGTTAATATACATTAATAACTGGATTAACAGTCAAATATTTTGTAGATATCTAGTGAATTTCTCAATCAAAATACAAGGTATGCACAAAAATTTCTGGTTCATGTGAACCCTTATCTTCTACTGTGGATCCGCCATCAACATACAAATACACCCGGTGGCTAGTCTAAAGTATGTCATCCACATCAACACACAGTAATACTCAAATGAGTTTAAGTTATAAAAATTATCAAAGTAAAAAAGAATTTGTACTGTCAGATCATATTTATTTATTGTAATAGATAACTTGTCTTATCTTCTAGACTACAAATCTCATATTTTAAGGACGCTTATCTATATATATATCTTTGGATGACCTGATAGAGTAAATTTTTGTTAACACTATGTATATAACTTAGGGTCTTAGCAGAACTCAAAATGCGTCCTTTATTTTCTTTTCTTTTGTAGTTTTCTGTAGAAGTCAAAATTCGACCTGTGTTCTGAAATATAAAATGATTGACCTTGGTTTTTTAGTGGGGCTGGACAAATGGATTTGATGCCAAATTTTCATGTTTAAAGGGCCGGATTCCTCTAACGATGCTCTTCCCAAAAATCTATTGAGCCAACTTTAGTCAAAATGGTATTGTTTGCAGCTTTATCCATATTCTCTACTTGCACATGCATGTGCACATTTTGACTTGAAATTTAAGTTTAACTTCGTGATTAGAGAAAATAGATAGACTTGGTCTTTGTAATAATTCTGTTCATACGTAGAAATTGATTTTAAGCGACTCGTTATTCATGTATGTAAATCCCTAAAATATCGGTGTTTCAAAAAGTGGGAGCGCAAGACAGATTTTATTTGACACAGAGCGAGACATAAGTCTCGAGTGGATATTACAAACATATAAATTACAAAAAAGTAAAGTTAAAGGAAATTCAATAAAATTATAATATTAGTAGGAAAATGAATATAAGTATATAGACATGCTAACGTATGTACAAACATGCTGCGTTAATGTATTTTGGTTTATTTTGGTGTGTTTTTTTGCGATAGATAGCTGATTGAGTTACTCGAGCTATGCATTTGTAAAGTTTACAAAAGGTGATTAATATAAAATTAGTTGCCAAAAAAACATGCTAATGTATGTATAAACATTACACAAAAAATTACTTTTTCATACCTAGAGAAGTGAAAGAAGAAAGGGTGCATTTTACCTATAGCATAGTTGTGATTTTGCTGTAAAAATGGTTGTAATAATAATTCATAGTATAAAAAGGATAATAATAGAAAGTTGAAAAGCTAGCTAAACTAGAAAACAAATCAGAAATATTAATTTTAACACAAACATAATATTTTCTGAAATAATGTGTCTAGAACAGTTGCTAGACCAGAATGATCGCAAAAGGCACTCCAAATCCAAGAAGTAGTTACTCAAAAAAATAATAAGAAAGCAAAAATAACTTGATTTTGATTCATCTTCACTTATTTTAGATTTTGATTCTCCTTTTTGAAATGTCAAATTCATGGCATTATGCTTTTAATTACTCTTTCCCATGGTCGAGAAAACAATAAGTTTGGTAAATGAGGGCGGATTGACAAAAAACAATACTTGAAATTATGTTCCTCAACAAAGTGTTCACTCTACCGATGAGTTAAATTGCTCGATTCGTACTAAAATAAGTAGCATTTATTTTCCAAGTCACGAAAATTGTTCTTTTTTGTGATCAAGAGTGTAGTAGTTAAGCATTCAAGATTTGGTTTCAAAATATTATATATGATGGAGACTGCTAGAACATTTGATCCTTCGAAGAACAGCGTTCTCTCAACTCTAACCCAAAAATCTAAAAGAATATATTTCAAATTGGAAGTGCTCAAACCAGAAGAATGTCAAATAGGGAGAATAAAGCAAGAAAAGAAAAAAAGAAAGATAAAGCTCATCACTATTAAGTTCAGTTCTTTTTGGAACTTTAGAAATACTACAATAAGCCCAGCAAAAATTACAAACTAGTCAAAGGACAGCCTATATTATTCTTCTCCCATTCAGTCCCACTAGTTCTCAGGGGCGGAGGGAGAGTAAAACCTACGGGTTCGGCTGAAATCAGTAACTTGGTCCAAATGATATATTTGTTTTATGAAATTCATTGAACATGTATAAATTATTAATTAGAACGCAGTAACTTAAAAGATTTAGAATCTTGAACCCATAAGTTTTAAATCCTAATTCAATCTCTGCTAGTTAGGCTAGCTAGTGAGCGGTTCTTTCGGTCGGAAAGCAAGCTTGGCTTTCTTGAAGCTATAATAGAGGCTTTGATACTTTACATACATACTTGTAATAACTTAAAAAGAGGTCTTTCATGAAGTTGAGAGTCTTGTTCAGTAGTCAAGGATGACTTGCCTACTTTATTTGATAGTTCAAAACAAAACAAAAAAAAAAAAAAAAAATCATTTGGTTGCAAGCAAGTCATCCTAGTTATCTCTTCTATCACTTTCTTGAACATGATTTTTGGTTGAGTTTAACTATTTATACCAATAGATATATACAGGTAACTCTCCAATAAAAATAAAATTTATGATCGTCAAAATCAGTTAGGTTAGATGCCTATCTCAATAGGTAAATATGATTTAATAATTTAAATATTTTTATATTATTATTGTATATAAGTTAAACTCTTTACTAAAGAGAAATCAAGATTGACCAGAACATGTTGATCATGAGGAAGTCATTGTATCAAGCATGCTGATAATATTATCACCTCAATTAGTATAGGAAGTCATTTTTGTTGGTGATCGAGATTTGGATTTCAACACTCTTCTGTTATTCTAATCTTTCTCTTTCAACACTCTTCTGTTATTCTAATCTTTCTCTTTTTCTTTTTCTTTTTCTTTTTTTTCCTATTTTTGGATGGGGATGGGTTCTGTAGCTGGAGATAGAGTTTAGATTATGGGTCGGCCGAACTCAATAATTTTGGTTTAAATTATAATATGTTTCGTAAGAAATTTATTGTATATGAACAAAAGGACTATTTCTGGTCCGTGAGCTTAAAAGGATTAAAATTACGAACTAGTAATTTCAAATTCTAATTTCACTTCCTATTAATAAGGAGATTTTCGTAGTTGGATGTAATTGTTTAAACTAATGAAATTTAGACCCTATATCTTTTGAATATTGATTTTTGATATGAATTTAGTCTAATTTTTATGCTACTATTAAAAGTATGGATTTTTTAACATTTCAAACTATCGATGTATTTCATGTGTCCTTAAAGACATAAAACACTGATATATTCTGACTCTTATCACATTTTAGAGTCAATCTCTATATCTCTGTTTGGATGTCTCATATGAAATTCATTTTTAATATTTCACTATTTAGAAAGACGCTTAAGATTGACATGTAGTTATTGTTATTGTCTAACAAGAGTGTGTAATTTTTATAGTCAGTCGACTTGATACATACATTTGTTTTAAAATGAAGAAATGCTTGGTTTGTCAATCACGCTTTTTCTCCTTCAAAATAATGCTTTGAACACGAAAGTGTGCAGTTTTGCCCCCTTCTCCCATGCTAAGTCATAGGCAGCACCTCGGAAAGCACGGACGAGCCACATGCAGGGAAACTTGTACGTGTGGTTCTGGCCAGGGACTCCGGTATACTGTATTTATATGTGTAGGTTCCCGTAATTCGAGTGAGATTATCATGGCGCAAAAGCAGATCTGGTCCAGTATTCCCTTGTTCCCTTTATTGGTTATACTCTTTATATTTCGCCTAGTAGAACCTAATCGAGCTCCGTTTGATCTCCCAAAAGCAGAAGCTAAATCAGTTGCAGGCTATAATGTAGATTATGTGCGGGATGCGATCCTTAATAGTTCACTGTTGGCAGAAGCCAATGTTTCGGGTCTCGGGGGACTCATTCTGACTGAAACAAGCGGCAGGTCTTTACCAACTTTCAAATATTCTATTTTAGGGAAGCCAAAAAAGGTGAGTTGCACTATGCTAATTGATTATTATTTTATTAACCATTGTAGCTGTCACGTCCCAAATTACCTCCTAGACGTGACGGGCACTCAACTATCACCACCTGCCAGGCGAACCATACTTTCTTACCTTAGCCATTAGTTTACAGTATTTGATTAATCATAAGAGTATCCAAATAATCCGACAACTAAATTACGAACAATTAATATCTGGAAATATTATACTGAAATTCTAGCCCAAATCCCACACCAGACCATGGAGCATCTAAGAGAATTGCAACAGACATCATACGAATAAATAATAAAGACTTTTTTGGCAGCCTCCACGAACAATGTGGCGGCTTACCTCAATAACTGAATAAACCCTAGCGAACTCGTCAGCTACTAGCTCCGTCTTCACCAATAGTATCTGCATAGGCATGCAGGTAAGGAGTGAGTTATACATAAACATAACCTAGTAAGATCCTCGACCCGCCACTCTGAATAACTCTGGAATAAGTGTTAGAAAATACAAATACACAACGAGCACAGAAATATATGCACAATAATTATTTCACAGTATAATTGTCCAAATTAATATTAACATCACACACTTATATCTTTAACACAATTCACACTACGAACTTGTCATAAGCGGCAGTGAGGAAAATTAATCAAACACCCCGATGAGTCCACAGCGGCACACACAATGCCCAAAACCTATTACGACAGCATATACAATGCCCCAGATATATTACAGCGGCATACACAATGCCCCAAATCTATCATGGCTGCATACACAATGCCACAAATATATTACGACAGCATAGACAAGCCCCAAATCTATCACGACGGCATACACAATACCCCCAAATATATTACAGCGGCATACACAATGCCACAAATATATTATGACGGCATAGACAATGCCCCAAATATATTACGACGGCATAGACAATGCTCCAAATCTATCACGATGGCATACACAATGCACCCAAATATATTACAGCGGCATACACAATGCCCCTAATATATCACGACGACAATGCCCCAAATATATTACGGCGGCGAGTAAATAATTTCTAACGGCCCAACGCCATAGCATGAGGCTACGCCACATCATACTACACCACAAAGTACTTATTAAATAATTTTAATTTTTTTACAAAATAATATATGTTTGCAGCTGGCCAAAGACCACCGATTCTTCAAGTGCACGCTCGTCCCAGCACACGGACCAAGCAAGCAAAACGTACTTTCAAAGCGGGTTCTGGAAAAGAAAGCATCAAAGCTTAAAGTCTCACTTACCTCGTTAACGATAAATGCTAGCCATGAGTTTACAGTATTTGATTAATCATAAGAGTATCCAAATAATCCGACAACTAAATTACGAACAATTAATATCTGAAAATATTATACTGAAATTCTAGCCCAAATCCCACACCAGACCATGGAGCATCTAAGAGAATTGCAACAGACATCATATGAATAAATAATAAAGAATTTTTTGGCAGCCTCCACGAATAATGTGGCGGCTCACCTCAATAACTGAATCAACCCTAGCAAACTCATCAGCTACTAGCTCCATCTTCACCAATAGTATCTGCATAGGCGTGCAGGTAAGAAGTGAGTTATACATAAATATAATACAGTAAAATCCTCGACCTGCCACTCTGAATAACTCTGAAATAAGTGTTAGAAAATACAAACACACAACGAGCACAGAAATAATATGCACAATAAGTATTTCACAATATAATTGTCCAAAATAATATTTAACATCACACACTTATATCTTTAACACAATTCACACTAAGGAATTGTCATAAGTGGCAGCGAAGAAAATTAATCAAACACCCCAATGAGTCTACGGCGGCATACACAATGCCCCAAACATATTACAACGGCATACACAATGCCCAAATATATTACAGCGGCATACACAATGCCCCAAATATATCACGGCGGCATACACAATGTCCCAAATATATTACGACAGCATATACAATGCCCAAAATCTATCACGACGTCATACACAATGCCCCCAAATATTACGGCGGCATACACAATGCCCCAAATCTATCACGGTGGCATACACAATGCCCCAAATATATTACAGCGGCGAGTAAATAATTTCTAACGTCCCAACTCCATAACACGAGGCTATGGCACATCACACCACACCACAAAGTACTTATTAAATAATTTCAGTTTCTTTACAAAATAATATATGTTTGCGGCTGGTCAAAGACCACCGATTCTGCCAAACGCACGCCCGTCCCAACAAATGGACCAAACAAGCAAAACATACTTTCAAAACGAATTCTAAAAAAATAAGATCAAAACTTAAAATTTCACTTACCTCACAAATTCTTCAATATTGCAGCGTCCAGAACACTAACCAAGTGGTTAGTTGTGTATTTGCACCTTAATAGCTTGAACCCTTGAACCAAGGCCTTTAGTGCAACTGCCACCGAACACTCCCACACGCCCCTTAAGAATCTGCTTTCTTTTAGAATGAATGAAACCCCAATGTATTAAACCTTATGTGACCCGCCATCTCTAAGTATACTATTACCAGAATAACATATTATCTAATTTAATATTTCATTAACTTTTTGGTAAGGACATTGCAGCATATGCTGCGTTTCTCGTTCACGTAAGAGGCAAAGCAAAAGCTTGGTTTGTCTCTTTCTCAACTGTAATTGACGTGCCACTGTAATCAAGAAGGCAAAAAAAAATTGTTTTGTCTGTATCCACCCAAAACACTTATTACTAATTCACAGGGACCAGACATTGCATCGTTGTAAAAGAATTCTTTCCTTGCTGATTCATTTAACTTAGTCGCCGATTGAATTTCTTTTATGGTTCCACATGAGAAACCAGTACAAATATAACCTACATGTTCAATTGAACTATGAGCTAGAAGTTCTTTTTACTTTTGTTTGGACTATGACGGCCAGTGTTCCTAAGATCATAGAAGCAATGAGAAAAAGAAGATTTGCTGCAATGTCCGTTCGCAGCATTCTGATTCAACCAAAACAAGGATTTCAATTATACTCCATTAGGTCACCTTCAACGTGCAGTAATAATTGTGGGCCTTACCTGTTCTCTTCAACCCTATAATTGAATACATACTTAATTGAGGTATAAATCATGTACATTCGGCTGCATAATAACAGAAATAATCATACGGAATCATCGAAATTCTTTTTCTTTCCTTTTTTGCCAATTATCTTATTCTTAAAGGTATAGAATTAATTATACAAGCCATGGTGTGAATCACCATCACAATAATTCCCTAAAGGCCAGAATTGAGAAAAAGGAAAAATTAAAATATAAACACTAATAGAACATGTAGTAAATACATTAAAAGGGGGGAGTTACTCGATGACAAATAATTTACTTCGTAAAAAATGGTTTTTTATATGCAGAAACTCAGTATATTTAGAGGAATTAAAGTTAAAAAATGGTAATTTTGACTTCTTGAGCTGCTTCACTGTGTAATCTGCAGCCATTAGAACCCCTTTACAATCTTGGAGCTGAAATGTCCTGAAACTGCGAAGTCATAGATATTTTAGTACTGGTCAAATACACAAAATAATCAAAATATAAGAAGAGATAAAGCAATTTTCATGTGCAAGAAAAAAGCTTTGGAAAAAATTTACAACAACATAAATATAATGAATTGCATTTACTCGAAACTCATTGCCTCTAAATCTTGAATGTCTTTGTACGCACATGTATATATGACATATGATACGTCGTTCTAGTAAAAAAAACAAAGATATATGATACCTCTTAAATAAATATGTATGTAGGTATGTGTAAAGACATATGATACCTCTTTGTTATGTATAGCTAGTTTTATAAGTATTTTATACTATCATATAAAATTAACCTACAATAATAGGTAGGTCTTCTTTTCATTAATAACCAAAAAAAATGTATGATAACCTGGATTATAGAGTAAGAACCTAATACAACATGTTGAATTTTCATTAATGTATATATTTAATATATTGTTGGTGTATATGATTTAATCCCATTCGTTATACATTGTGTAATTTCATATAAGCTATGTGTTGCAATTATTTCTAGTCTAATTTATAGGATTCATTTTCAGAAATAAACTTGGGAGGATAAACTGAATTCTACTTGGAAGAAAATAAAATGCCAATACCTGTTGTACCATTGTGCTAAGGTCATCATCCAAAGAAAAGTTAATTGGAGAGCCATTGGCTCCTATACCAAAATCTGGTACCCCCCTTCCATTATAACTAACTAAATCCCCTTCTTCAAGTTGTCCTGCAATTAACAAAAGAAAATGGAAGTGAACATATTGTAAAAAACAAGCTTGTCTTCACTATATTATACAAAGAGTTTAAATAATGTGTAAAAATAGTTACGCAATCAGATCACTTATAAGGTAATCGTAAGCCGCTACTATATGCATTAATGGCAACTTGATAAAAATGGTGACTAACATGCTATAACATGTTAAAATATACTGATCGTGTTACAAAATCTTTCCTTGAGCCGAGGGTCTATTGGAAACAGCCTCTCTACCTTCTCCAAGTAAGAGTAAGGTTTGCGTATACATTATACTCCCAGACTCCATTTGTGAGATTACACTAGGTTTGTTGTTGTTGTTATAACGTTACAAAATCTTTGCACTTTTAGTGCTTAACTTAAATCTATATACAACCTTATAAAAACGGTACCTAATCTGTTGTCACAGTTTAAACTACACTAATAATTTTAAGAATCCTTATACTAACAGTATATATAACTTTAAGCCACAGACCGGATTTTGTTCAATAATAATCTCATCAAATTGGGATCCCCCAGGAAAAAAGAAATCAATAAGAGTCTTGAAATAGCAATGTAAGTGAAGGTAGCATGTAAGAGTTACTTACCAGGTGTGGAACTAACAAGGCCAGTTGAATCAAATGGTGAAATATATGTCTTTTGAGGTGAAACTGACACAACTCCAAACATTTGATAAGGTGTACCAACATAATTCAATGAAACAGGAGCACCTGATGCAGAATCTTGATAGAACTGGCCAGAACCAAAATTTGCATTATGGTGAGGAATTCTCAACAAATCATCGTCCATTTTTCTCTGCGAACGTTTTAAGTCAGGCTGAGAAAGAGCATTAGCATCCAAAACAGGACGATAAACGCGATTATCAAGCATCGGATAGGTACTTATCGGAGCAAAATTTCCCATAGGAATTGCATTTTGCTGAGACAAAACTTGTTCATATTGGTTTCGAGGCACGAGACAGGCCTTCTGATTTGCAAACATATTGTTGTTTGATGTCTCAGGTAATTTTCTAGCAATATTGTTTGAATCAGATTTCCAGTGACTATCTTGGTTCAAAATTGCAATTTGCTTCTTTAAGCCATTCCTAAACTTCTACAATGAAAAAATAAAGGTGCAATCTGTTACCAATCTAAAGATAAAGAATAGAATAAACGGGAAAAAGTTTTTTAAACAAGTCCAGTGTTAACTTACCTGAAGATGACTTGCAACATTTTCTCTAGTTATCCCAGGTACATTCATGATTTCAAGTATTCTCTTAGGAACAACTTCTGCATATCAAAATGTCATTTCAAATTTTAAACACTAATTTTATCTAACTTATCAAGTATAACACACGAAGAGGCGTATATAGCACATAATCAATGGGTTCAACTGCGTTTTTAACACGGAGCATAAACAGTAGCGGGGTAGGATTTTTGCTATGTGAGCTGAAAAAAGAAAAAATTAAAAAATTAAAACAGACTGTTGCCAGTGAAAATTGAACTAGCGACCTCACAGGGGTTTTGAACCTCTTACCACCGAACAATGTTTTTGGGCAATGTCAAGGGGATTTAAAATATAATATATAGAGGCACAAAACGAATTTTGCCTTATGTACAGTGCAATTTTCAGGCAAAGGGGATACGGACCCCCCCGCCCCCAAAATCCATCCTTGAGCATAAATATTAGAGGCGAATGTAGTATTAGGACTATGCGTTCAATCGACTATAGTAGAATTTTCGACATGTAATATAAGTATAAATGTGAAAAAGTACTAATACTTTGACAAATATTACATTTTGAATTCACAGGTTCATGAACTCGTCAAGTTTAAATCGTGAATTAATCTCTAAATTAGATATGTATGTGAAAAAAATAGCTAAATATTTAGCGAAAACTAAATTCCGAACACATAATTTAAAAAATGTAATTGGTTCAGTAGTAAGAAACCTATAGGCTGAACCGATTAAATTTAAGTCATTTGAATACATAGAAAATGATACTGCAATCAAGTTAGTGGTTTCCATTTAAATAGCATTCTATCAGAAGCCAAAGTAGTGTTCTGATGACAGTTCAATCAGAGCCTGTACTTTTAACACGTAGTGTATATATATATGGCTAGTAATATTTTAACAAATATTAATTTTAACGATGTGATGAGTTGAGTTGTAAAAATAAGGTTGAAGCTTAGTTTTTGTATCAGCTTCTGAATAAGATATGTATATATAGAAATGGCTAAAATTTCAACAAGTACTAAATTTCGAAACCATACTCTTAAAACTAAAATTAGTTCAATGGCAAGAGCCTAAAAGCAACCCATAAATTTTAAATCATAAATTCGCATCAGAACACATGAAAGTAATAGAACACTCAAGTTAGAGATTTTCTATTTAAAAAGTAATGAAACTTACTATCAAGACTATCAGCTTCAAGTTGATAATAAGCATCCAAGAACTTGTGGTGCAATTCTTTACTCCAACGCATTCTATTTTTCTTTCGAGTTAGACGCGATTCTTCTCCACTAGATTGAGAGTTTGTTTCTTCATATTGATCTTGTAAGCTATTCTTGCCTTTTCTTTTGAGAGGGAATGTGCTTGATTCTTGTACCACTTCATTTGTATCATTGCCTGATATGGGACTTGTAACATGTTGAATAATATTCTTGGCATCCTCCATTTTTACGGGCTTTACCAAGTAGTCACGAGCTCCATTCTTGATTCCCTCCACAATTGTTCTTGAATCACCATTTGCAGATGTCACTGAAACATAGTTCAATTAATCAACATATAAAAATTTGTATATTTTAATGCACTAAGGAATATGGCAGAATGGATGCAATTAGGGACGAAGCTATGTTACGCAATCTTCCACCCTTAACTAAAAGTCTTGATTTCGTGACTTGACTTTGAAGAAACTCCTAGTAAGAACCTTTTCCTAACGGTGTTTTTTTTTTTTTTTTTGTTGGTATAATCATCTAGTATCCAGTACTCACTAGCACCACTAAACAAGATTCGCGTCGTATATGGCTCAATATAGGCAGAAGCGAACCTATGCTTGTAGAAGAAGGATCATCGGATCCCGCTAACTTCGGCACTGAATAAGTGTATATACGTCAAAAAAAATTAATCATTCATTTTACTTGGAACCCTTAAGATCAAAAGTCCATTAGGGACACTGATTGAGCAGTTCGCTATATGCCCCGCCACCTTCACATACTAGATCCGCCTTTGCTTAAGGGGCTTTTCCATATCCAAAGTTCAAGTCCACAAATTTTGTTTAAGAGTAAAGGAATCTTATCCAATCGACCAGATCCCTAGACGGTACCGGAGTTTCAGATTCCGAATTCATAATAAAGAAATTTAGAAAAAAGAAAGAAAAAAAGAAAGGGGTCTTCTCTTTTATTGAACACTGACTTATTACTGGAATATCCATCTCAAGGCTAATAGCTTCCAAAAGCTTGAAACCATCCATATCATCTCTAACAACATCAGTTATGACAATATCGAAGCTTTCTTTGTTCTTTCTCAACATCTCAAGTGCTTCATTCGCATTTCTTGTCGTTGTAACTGCAAAAAAATATTCAACACAATTTGGCTCCTTAGTAAATTAATGAAATTGCCCATAATTCTAGTTTAAGTTTTGTACAATAATAAGTGAATAACTTTTTTACACCATTAAGTTTAGTTTCTGGTAGTGTAAAAATTCTTACCCATTTAGGTTTAGGGCGGTAAAATTGCTAGACATGAACTAGATTTTAGGAGTTTGTAATACAAGAGCGAATCTTGATAATGTTCTAGATCTTCATCAAATTAAGAAAAGATTGAGTTAAGGTTTTAGATGTACTTATCGAAAACCTTAAATATTGCGTATTAGATTGGCATCAGTATAAATACAACAAATCCTTATCTCTTGGGTAAATTTATTAAAAAATAAATAAAAAATAAATAAAAAATTTACCAATTAATAAAACTAAAAAGAAAAGAAAAATAGAGAACTGATAACTATCGGTCAAAATCAAACTTTATTCCCTTTCTCTTTCCCTCTTTCCCAAACAACTTGGTTTTCTTTTCTTTTTTTTAATTCTCTTACAACTTTCAAAAAAAAATTAAAATAATGATTTTTATGTGATTATACTTCGTTTCCGAAAACTTCAAAGTCTTCTAATTGGGTGGGGAGACTCTTGAACCCAGGAGTGTCATCTAACACCGTTTTGTCAAAAAAATTAGTTAAATATACATGTATAAATTAAACTTAATAAACATGTATATATAGAATAATTCGACACCTCTTAAAAAACAATGCAAAGTAACTTCAGTTTTGAATAGGAATTAAAACCTTATAAAATCCCAATAACAACAACATCATCAACATCCCACAGTATGAATTTAATATTTTTATATATTTAATAAATTTTTCAATACAAATATCGAATTTAGACAAAAATTATTGGGTTCAATGAAAATCCGTAACTAAAGCACTGGATCTGCTCTTGGGTAGAGAAGTTGTTTCCGATAGTCTCTCGGTTAAAACGTTATAGAAACCCAAGAACCCAAATACAAATGAGTATTCAAACCAAATTAGGGCAATAGACCGACAAATATTGCTCGATCAAAATTCTGCATACGCCACTATATACTTTAAACTAACCTGTATAGCCACATTTTTGGAGGAGGGAACCAAGAACTTTAAGACAAACAACATTATCATCAATGGCAAGAACTTTTAATCCTTTTGTAGACTGGGATTTTTGCTTCTCATTCACAAGCAATGGATTTAAGCACTCTTCATTGGTAACAAGGGACATGATAATTGGTAAATAACCCTAAAACAGAACGTGCTAAGAATCTATGCAAGTAGATTTTGATATCTCTAAAATATGGAAATTAATTTTTAACTGGGAGATCAAGTATTATAAACTAGGTTTTAAGAGATTTTATAAAATTTGGTCCATAATTATTTATGGAAAGGAAATATCTTGCTTCCATATTAGAGTATTTATGTTGTCCTTTGGCGTTTTACTAGTAGCCTAAGAGATACGAGTATAAAAATTATTAATAATAACAAATGAATACACCAAATTTAGTTTATTTAACTCTAGAATTAAGTCAATATCAAACAATATTATCACGTTATTTTTATGTGTACCATTAAGCAATTCAAAGACAATACTATATACCAGCAAGGGATGCAGTTGGATAGTTGAGATCGTTCGACCTTTAACACAGGTTGCGGATTCTAGCCTGTTGTTTGCCCCAAAAATTGGAAACAAATCAATTGAATTTTGAACGTGGGAAATGATAGGTAAGTGACAAATTCGATTGAAAACAAGTATATGATAAGAGATCAAAGATATTACAATTGTGAATCTAGATAGTCAATATATTGCCTTTTGTTTCTTTGCCTTTTGTTGCCAGAGAAAAAACCTCCTCTACCCAATGCATCACTACACATATATATAGGAAAAAATCTACCCTCCCCCCCAGGTTGCCCACGTGGTGTCCCTTACAATCATTATAGTGTCCTTGCGTAGTGGGTGAAACCCACACACGTTTGGTAAAAGTCTTGCAGAGTCAGTGGAAATACTGCAGGTTAGGTGAGGAGTCTGCACGCAAGGTACAGTTAGAGCAGTGCCATTGACTTTTGAACATGAGTCGGCACAACGGACATACCGAGCATCACGAGGGTTCGAAACGACCCTTCGATCACCATATCGGATCTGGCCTCGACTTCAGTTCCGAGCTCGATATCGGATATCGGCCTGAGCATTGATCGTATGGTTCCGATATCGACATCGGATACCGGTTCGAGCGTCGATCCTCCATTCCTCATCGACACTGGATGTCGGTGCAGGCGTCGACCATGCGGTTCCGACCCCGATCTGTTCCTTTACAAAAAAGCCGATTTTGCCACACACAGATAGCCCCCTCGTCCTTTGAAAGATATCGACAAAGGACGAACTGAGCCGCCGCCGCTTTTCTAAAAACTAGGTGAAAACTTAACCGTCCTTTCTGTCTGGTGACGTCAGCGTGGTGATGCGTTTTAACCAAGAAAAAGGTCTTTTCAGAGGTCAATTCGTGACAAACTTCTGTCGTTTATTAAATGCCTCTTTTCCTTGGTTTTCGAACCGCCGTTATTTGAAATACCACCCCCCGAACTTTCCCCTTTTCACTTTCGCAATTCCCGCTTCTTTTTCGTTTAGCCACCTTCTCCTCATCTGCTCCTCTTTTCCATCTGCTTCTCTTTTTCATCTGCTTCTCTTTTTCATATGCTTCCCCTTTTCGCCGTTTCGTCTGCTTTACCTGTGCCATCGCCTTTCCTCATCAAGCCTTCACTTTGTCTTCCTCGTCACTCGCCCATTCCTCCTTCACTGGTTCTAATGGCGAAAACGTCCAAAAGCGTTCCTCAACATCACCAGTCTTCTCCCTCCCGTTCCGTAGAGGGAGGAGAAAATACTGCTCACGCCGTGGGAAAAACCACAGCTGAGCCCCCTTTAAAGGCGTTCTTGCCGGTTGGGTGTTCTATTGGATTCGATTTTAAGGTGAAGAAAGCCTGCTCCGCGCCGGGTCGGGGTGAACCGGTGAGCAGGTATATAAGTTCAATCACTGAGGGGGTGGTTGATAGAGTGAAAGCAGAGTGCAATTGGGGAGATGTGGAAGTGGTAATCCCTTCCCCTGAAGAGTCGATCATGACCCATGTCGAGGGTTATTTGAACGTATATACTTATCCCTTCACTTTCGGCACCTTAGACCCCATCGTCGTGGCCTTTTGCAAAAGGTACGATGTTACGTTAGGACAGATTCATCCCTCCGTATGGCGGATAATTCGCCTCTTCCGTTTTTTTGCGGAAAAAGCCGGAGAGCAGCCGTTTACCCTCGATCATTTGATGCGCCTGTACAG
>MCJB01007269.1:2871-105024 GCA_002018475.1 Nicotiana obtusifolia
ATCATTTATTTTTTTATGTTTGATTGGTGAGTGAAATTTTTTTCTAAATATTTTTTAGTGTTTGTGGGGTGGGATAGGGGTGGGGGGTTGGTGGGGATGGGGAATAGGTTGGGAAGGTTGAAGAAGAGTTTTGGAAAATATTTTTCTTTTTCTTGATAGGGAAAAATTTACCTCCAATTGGAAAAAAATGAGTTAATAAGAACAATATCTTCTAAAATATTTAAACCAACCAAACATAAAAAAATTAAAAAATATTTTCCGAAAAATATCTTCCTTCATACCAAACACACCTAGAGAGAAATACAATTTGTGACTCATTTTATCACATTGTAAACAATTTCCTAGTTCGCGCTGCCAGTGTTTTTATTAATGACTTGAGATGCAAAGGTGGTCACATTTTAGTTTACTTATTTATTGGCAGCAATTTTTACACAATTAATTATGAAAAGTGTAAATATTGATTCAATATAAATGTGTATTTTGGAGAAGATGAATAGTTTATCGTATTTGGCCAGATTACTCATTACAGAAAACACGTAAATAGTTTTTTTATTTAATTAACTTTACCATATAATATCCAATAATCCACAATATTCTGTTTAATTAATTAAATTAATTTTAAATAATAAAATTGGTAATTACAAAAATCCATGTGTCGGAATTAACCCCATTGATATCATCGAATCGAACGAAGCTCACCTCTCAGTTATTTCAGTTCAGTCTTCTCCACAATCACAACTCCCTCATAGCTAAGAAGATGCAAGCTCTTTCAAATTCCTTGGTTTTATCCAAACCCCAAAATCCATCTTTCCATTTCTCCTCCGGTAATCCTTTATTTTTCATTTCCTACTATACTCAAATCGACTGTCTGTTTTGTTTGTTTTGCGATATTTTGTTGTTTTTCATTTCTTGATCTGATTGTATTGCCTTATTTTTCTGTATACTTTTACTGATTCCCGTTGCTATTTGAGCTTGTATGAGCTTTCTACTGTACCCAAATTGGCGGACTGCTGGACCGTGCACGGTTGTGTTTTGTTTTCGATATTTGTTTTTATTTTTCATTTCTTGATCTCATTTGTTTGCTGCAGTCTTTTACTGATTTTCTGTTGCTGACTGAGCTTCTGATATGGCGGACTCTTATAATGATGTGTTTTTTTTTTCCATGTTTTGTTGCTTTCCCTTTCTTGATCTGATTGTCTTATCTAGTTTTGCTGCAATTTTTTACTGATTGCATTGCTATCTTTGCTGGTATTATGCGTTCTTCGAGCTCCTCTATTTTACCCAAATTGACAGACTGTTATACGACGGTGTTAATTTTGGATATTTTTAAAAATAATTCCATTGCCGAGGAACCTATGTTTGCTAGTAATCAGCAGGCATTTCCAGTTGTGTTGAAGCAATCTGAAAAAATCTGGCTAATCTTTATTGTTGAAGCTGTGACCTCAATTATCAGAGATAATGCTCCTCCTAGTTGTAAACCGGCTTTAGGATCTCTTGAATTTAGTAGGGTGCGCCAGGCCTGTTCTAGGTCCTTCAGTTTTAGGTACAATCTCCAAAATGGATTGTTATTGCGTTTTCATGGACCTCGGACTGAAATTGGAAATGGAAAAACTGCTAATTTCTGTTTACATTCAGTTACCTATAGCATCTGAATAATGAGCCTTTCTACAAACTGCCATGCTCATCTCTAAACCTGACTTCTAGTATTTTCTCCGACTTCACATATGCATGCATGGATTATGAAACTAAGTGACAGTTTCTGCTGCTATATTCTGCTGGGCAGTGGCGTAATTTTATTTCTCACTGATTTGTTGTTCAATATTCTACATTTTTTACCTGGTTTTTCAAGTGATATTAACCTATATTACCTAAGTTTGCCCTACATGTTCAGTTTTCCTTTTTCCCAGTGATGATTGATGTTCTTTAATAAATAACCTCACATTTACTTTTGAAGTTATAGCAGGTAAAAATGAGATTTTGTTTGGATGTGAATTGCATAGCTTTTACCTAATTCAATGTAATAGTCCTATTCCTAATCTACTAGATGTATTGCAATTAGATGACACTTTGCTAGGTTATTGGGGAAAAAATATTGAGACCGGAGTCATGCTAAGGTCAAAGTTCAACTGGTATTCTCTAAAAAAAAAAAGAAGCAAGAATCTAAGTTCAGCTGGTATAATTCATGCTTGTCTTCTAATTTTTTCATTATAGCAGTTGAAGGAAAATTTGTGATACAAATGAATTGTATATTGTCTTCTAATTTTGCATGTTTTTTTGTTTAGTATTTTTCTTGCGGAAAGCATGATGCTAATATTTCTGACAATTGTTTCGGCTTATAAATAACATGAGCAAATCATTTGTTGCATTGATGATTCAATCTTTCTAAACCTATAACAGTGCTTTGGTATAAAGCCTCTAACTTTATGAATGTGTTAATTAGGTTCTTGCTTGAAGTTACTAGACCAGAATGTCAGTGCCACCAAGTTGTCCTTCGGTCCAAGACATGGAGGAAAATCATATTCCTCTAAAAGATCATTGACAATTCAAGCGTCATATAGGTATTACCTTCTCGTAGTCAGTATGCAGTTTTTGCATGAACCCTCTACTTAGAGTCACAACAAAAGAGCGAATCTAAAACTATTATATAGGGGCAGAAGCAACTTGGCTCTTGACTCTGAGAAGCCACAATGAAATTGTAGTTTTGATTTTCTTCACATGTTGTTGGCCATCGAAACCTAATGGAGAAAATATTGTTTCGGATGTTTCTCATTCTGAATTGGCAGTGATGGTGGAAGGCCAAGCGGTGCAGGCATCTTTGTCGGTGGCTTTGTTTTGGGAGGATTGATTGTTGGCACACTTGGTTGTGTGTTTGCACCTCAGGTAATTATGTGATTGCACTGATTGGTGCCTTTTATTGTGCTAAACATACTTGTGAATATCACATCTTATCACTCTATATATTTTCTTCTCTTTCCAAGTGCTGCAACTTAGAGGAGAAGCAAGCTGATAGCGCTGCTACTTCTTCTTTGCAGATCAGCAAGGCATTAGCTGGAGCTGATAAGAAGGATCTGATGAGAAAGTTGCCCAAGTTTATATATGACGAAGACAAAGCATTGGAGGTAAGCCGGTGTTGTGCACATCTTTGATTAGATAGCAGTAAAGGGGTATCAAATATTCAAATATTAGGAAGATGGATATCTTTATGTGTCGGGAACTATACCTTGTGATTGAATATAGTTTTCTTGTGATTTCAAAATTTTAATCTCACTACTTGATGTGATTCCTTTTTTTCCGAGTCTGTGTACCTTAATCTTCACCTTACACTTCAATGATAAGTTAATAAATCTATTAGGCTGCCATTTGGTGTTCCCTTAAGGAATTACTCTATCTTTTCTTTGTAGGTGGACAATGAGACCGAAAGAGTCTTATTCTTGTAGTTTAACCAGCTAGTGTTTATCCAGAAATGTTACTTCTCCATAATATTATACTTGAACAAAAAAAGTGGTAATTGAATAAGTCTCTGGTAGTGGTGACAATGTCTGGCTATGAACTTGTGCAACAAATTACATTTGTGAGATTCATCCCAAAGGATGCAGTTAAACAGCAAGAATTTGAAGTAGTTAATCGAGGGTATCTCCAGTTCTATGAGTAAACTTCCACTACTAGTGCTACTTGACAATATCCTATTATAAAGCTATGTTCTGCTATTATTCCTTGACAAAATCCTAGTAGAAAGCTTTCAAGTACCTATGTGATGCTATTCGCGATCCAGTAGTGAAAGGCTGAAAGCTGGTAGAGAATCTTTAAACACACAAGTGTAATAGCAGTGTCCTACATATTGACTTTGTGGTTTATACTTCGACAGAGGGTAAATGAAACTTCTCAATAGTTAAAAAAAAATTTCCACTTCGTCTAACTTGTGTTATGCTTTGTGTCTGTAGAAACAACGCAAGAAACTTGCTGAAAAGATTGACCAGCTGAATTCGGCAATTGATGACATTTCCACTCAGTTGAGGTCAGATGACACGCCAAACGGAGCCGCTGTGAACTCAGATGATGTTGAAGCTGTTGTATAAGAACATTTCTATCTTAATGTCAAAGTCAGCAGAGGACATTGAATACATTCTGGGGAAATTCTTAGTTCAGTTTTAGTGTTTTTGGTATTTGCTGCAATATAATCCAGAGTGAGGAACAATATACGATTATCTATGATTTTTCTGTTTTCTGGTGAAAGTGGTGCAGCTTGAAGCTCTAATATACATGCTTATAATCCTTTTCCCGACTGCCCCTATATATTACTTCCTGCATCTGTTAGTAATTGGCTGATTCAATCTTACTGCATCATTCTCTACATCATTTTCATATAGTTCCTTGGTAATTGATAGTCTAAAGTTCATTGATATGGATTCTTTTAAATGTATCTTTGTCCCATTTTCTTACTGAGTTTTCAATTAGTAAAATATATTTGCTAACTTGCTATTAAAGCTAACACAAGAAACCTGTTGTTTGTATATGGTATAGCATGTGAATATTAACTATTGGAGTATATTACAGTCAAAGCACGACAATCCAGGATTATGGGTACAAATTTGAGTAAAGATTCAGCAAAACTGAGATTCTTTGCTCAAGTTTTTGATAAGTTACTATGAAATCAGAACCAGGTGTTTTACTATGAAATCAGAACCAAACGTTGTTCCAAATCTAAAATAAATAAATAAATGCAAGTCTATTTTCCATCAACACAATCAACTCACATGTTTGACTCAAGAAAATTAAGAGTTTTAAATTTTTACAGAAAATGTACACAGTCAATTCCCTTTTGGATCTTACTCTAGATTTTCACTTTTTTCTAATGAATAGACACTGATATTTTTCTTGTATAGTTGTTTCAGCAAATATTAGCCAGAAGTTGAAAGGACTGGAAATAATGCAATTATTGTAACTACCACCCTCCTCCTTTAGTTCCAGTTCACGTGTTTCCTTTTTACTCGTCTTTTTGCATGCATTTTCCCCAATGTAAATGCTAGGGAGCTTTTTCCACAAGCTTCTTTTCACTAACTTTATCGTCAGTAATTTTACACTGTCAATATATATAACGTAAATCCTTTACCACAAACGGAAATAGATTACAGCAAGTTCAGTATAAAGAATATTAAGGGCATGCATGGAATAAAGAGAAATATGCCAATAATCTGTGGTTGAGATTGTGAAAATGGGAAGATCCATGGGGACATGACCTTATCTTGTATCAATCTTCATACACCATTTTCACCACTCATTCCTTTACCTTCAATACCAACCATGGCTTTATTTTAATTATTCCCATTATAGAAAAAATATTAATAATATGTTGGCAACATTAACATATTTCAAACTATATATTAGCACAGGAAATATTTCCATAAAATCATTTAGTTGCAGCCATGGCTTCCCACGCAGCTTTGGCTTCTTCAAGAATTCCTACAACCACAAGGCTACCTACCAAGAATTCCTACTCTTTCCCCACTCAATGCTTATCCAAGGTTTCCTTTTTTATCCTTACCAAAGTATGTTTGCTATATATAGTAATGTCTTAAAAGTTGTGGTTTTTCTAAGTTCTCATGCTTTGTTATGTGTAGAAATTTGAAGTAGCTGAATTTGCTGGTCTTAGATCAAGTGGATGTGTGACATTTTCCAACAAAGAGTCTTCTTTCTTTGATGTTGTCTCTGCTCAACTCACACCAAAGGTAAACTTTTTTCCCTATTTTAAGCTTTTCTTTTGAGAAATACTATTACAAGACAACCTATAGCTTATATGATGTATGTTGATTCATATCAATTAATTAGAAAGTAATTCGAGGGAAGAGAGACCCATACAAATTAATCATGTGCCAGGAACCAGATTTGAACTGGTGACACGAGGATTTTCAGTCCTCTGCTCTACCAACTGAGCTATCCCGGCTATTCCCAATGTAGTATCCTCATTTTATTAGAGAACTGGGGTCTATGTCAATTACAAGGACAAAAGTAGATTAAAAATTTTATCAAGGCCGGGGAATTTCTTCGATCTTCAAAAAGATGACTTTGTAAGTTTCAGTATGAGTAATGAAATCAGTGTGTTTTAACCTGTTTTAGCAGGTTAAGCGCCTTATTTTCCAGGTTACTAATCCTAGTGATGTGGACGATTAGTTATAGTTATCTTTTAAGTGATCTTATAGTGTAACGTTGTTAGTTTATGAAAGTGAAAGTCTTTGTAGGACGGTATACATAATTCTGGATATACTACTGGAGCTGATCTATGTTTATTGGTATGATAAACTAGACCACAGGATCAACCCCTGCTGTGTGAGAAATAGTTGCCAAATTGAAGGTTGCTATCAACGGATTTGGACGCATTGGTAGGAATTTCCTCCGATGCTGGCATGGTCGCAAAGATTCACCATTGGATCTTATAGTGTAACGTTGTTAGTGTATGAAAGTGAAAGTCTTTGTCCTATGTTTTCCTTCTGGATATACTATTGGAGATGATCTATGTTTATTGGTATGATAAACTAGACCACAGGATCAGCCCCTGCTAAGGGAGAAATAGTTGCCAAATTGAAGGTTGCTATCAACGGATTTGGACGCATTGGTAGGAATTTCCTCCGATGCTGGCATGGTCGCAAAGATTCACCATTGGATGTCGTGGTTGTCAACGACAGTGGTGGTGTCAAGAACGTGAGTCCAAATCCTATGTTTTCCTTCTTGCAATGATTGACATGCCTAGGTACTAACAGTTGATGCGATGTGAATACAGGCATCTCACTTGCTGAAGTATGATTCAATGCTGGGAACATTCAAAGCTGATGTGAAAATAGTGGATAATGAAACCATTAGTGTTGATGGAAAGCACATCAAGGTTGTTTCTAGCAGAGACCCCCTCAAGCTTCCTTGGGCTGAACTTGGCATCGACATTGTTATTGAGGTAAACTTCATATCCTCAGTTTTTCAGAAACATAATTAAGCAAATAGAAGTGTGCTCTCTTTAACAATTTAAGTTTTTAGATGAGTTGGTCATACACTTCAACGTAGTTTTCATCAACAAAACTAGACCGCGTCCATGAAACTCATCATATTTTGTCCCCCGAAGTTCTCTAGCTATACAGGTTTCACTGTTATGGCAATCCTTAAAAGGCTTATATATTAGTTGCGTGATAACTGATATCCATGGTCATTGAAAGAGTAATTTTATTCTGTTTTAGCTTCAAATACTCATAGTAATTGCTAACTTTAGAAATTTTCAGGACATTTATAGCACAATATATTACAGTAATCCCCAATATAGGAGTTGAGTCTTCCTATCCTCTTGCGACTTAAATTCTTTTGCCTCCATGTAAAGCCATGATCAACTGATTTGCTCGATAAGATTGAAACAATGAGGATTGAAAGTAGTTAAGTTGCAGTGTTTTGTTGAAATATACCTTTATCATTAAGGTTCAAGCATTTACAACTTGATGGCTTCTGAGAAATGGTTCTGAGCTGATTATATTGTTTGAATCAACAGGGAACCGGTGTGTTTGTTGACGGTCCAGGTGCTGGGAAGCACATCCAAGCTGGTGCCAAGAAAGTTATCATCACTGCTCCAGCAAAAGGTGCTGACATTCCTACCTATGTCGTTGGGGTGAACGAGCAAGACTACTCTCACGAGGTAGCAGACATCATAAGGTTAGTGCTTCTGTCAATTATGCATACATCGTTTGAAAAGTTAGTCGTCCATGAGTATATAGGCTTTGCACATTCATATAGTTCCAAATTTTTAAAGTTTATTGTTTTGAAATTGCAGCAATGCCTCTTGCACCACTAACTGCTTGGCTCCTTTTGTGAAGGTCATGGATGAAGAACTTGGTAAGCAGCAAATTCTATAACAATTGCACTACATCGACGACTGTTGAAATAATTAACACAATTTTGATTGTTGTGTTGACTATTTCCATTCACTTTTCAGGTATTGTGAAGGGTACAATGACAACAACTCACTCTTACACCGGAGATCAGGTAATCATGCACAATATTGCGAGCGAGACAAATGAAACACCTTCACAACCATGGTTTCATGTCAATAGAAACTTGAAATTCCGCGCTAATAGGGTTGATTATGTTGTATGCAGAGGCTTCTTGATGCTTCACACCGTGACTTGAGGAGAGCGAGAGCAGCAGCACTGAACATCGTCCCAACCAGCACCGGTGCAGCCAAGGCTGTGTCTTTAGTGCTACCTCAGCTTAAAGGAAAGCTCAATGGCATTGCTCTCCGTGTGCCAACGCCTAATGTTTCGGTTGTTGACCTTGTTGTTAATGTCGCGAAGAAAGGAATTACAGCTGAGGATGTCAATGCAGCTTTCAGAAAAGCTGCTGATGGTCCATTGAAAGGCGTATTAGCTGTGTGCGATGAACCTCTTGTTTCAGTTGACTTCCGATGCTCTGATGTCTCATCCACAATCGACTCATCCTTGACCATGGTTATGGGAGACGATATGGTCAAGGTCGTGGCTTGGTACGATAACGAATGGGGATACAGGTAAAGTTCAATGACTCTACGTGAAATATATTCAAATATCTTGGTGTAACTGGTAAAATTGCTGTCATGTGACCAGGAAGTAACGGGTTTAAGACTGCGTAGAATAGACCCTTGTGGTCCGTTCCCTGGATCCCGCGCATAGTGGGAGCTTAGTGCACCGCGCTGTTCTTTTTTTTTTTGTTATGAATGAAACGGTGATCATATTTTTGTAAATTGCAGCCAACGTGTGGTGGATTTGGCTCATCTAGTAGCAAACAAATGGCCAGGAGTTGCAGTACCAGGAAGTGGAGATCCATTGGATGAGTTTTGCAAGACAAATCCTGCTGATGAGGAATGCAAAGTCTATGAATGATCATTTTTGTTATGTTTCCTCTTTTGAAATGGATGATTTTAGAAGCCAATAATTTTGTTATCTACATATTTAGTGTGTAAAACTTAGTGGGAAATTACCACTAATTTAAGACAGTAATATCAGTGTTATGAATTCTTTCTATATCCATTTAGTTGAGATTGAATAAATGGGATGGACCTTTTTTGTTTTCTATATCCAAAGCAGTACTTCTTAATGAGTTATTCTTTACCCAATAATGCCATTGCTTATAAATTCTTTTGAGTTTCATAAAATAAAGTTGAATCACCTGAGATACGTTTCTAAGAAAATGATCATGGTAACTAATAAGCGATCAACCAGATATCAGTTAGGCGATCATAAATAATACATATGCGATTTCTAAGTAACACATAGGCGATCTATGATATCACCATCATCTTTCACTTTATTAAAAAAATGATCTTAATAATAATTAATAAGCAATCAATCGGAGATCGCTTAGGCGATCATAAACTATACATTAGCGATTTCTAAATAACACATAGACTATTTAACTAGCTTACCCCTAACTGATAAGCAGTAAATTTTAACTTTGAGTTATTCTATCAAATTTGACTATTTCACATAAAATTAAGTTCTATGGACAGTCATAATAAGGTTGCTCATAATGTTATCACATGTAAAATCAACTAATACTGTAGAAAAAATTCTTTGCATTATTACTGTTCATTTATTTTGAAATTTTTATATAACTTTCACAAATTTGAAATTTTTTAGTATTTTTTTTGTACGATGGATAAACAAAAATAATCTTGAGATAAAAATTTTGTACGGTCTTATCTCTTATTTGGTTACTAATTACACGATAAGTTATCCCAGGATTAAATAATATCAGGATAATTTATACTTATCACAAGTAGCATCCTCCTTCTCATCTAAAGAGGCTTTCTTCCAAACCGAGCTCGGGCCCAGCCCACCGACGACCTTGAAAAAAGAATTCTTTCTCTCTTTCGGTCCGGTTCGTTGGAACCACTTCGTTCGGCGTATCACAGAACTATATAGAATTGGACTATCACGCCTTCTATTCTAGCTTAGTTTTTAAAAATACTCTACTTAATAGAAAATTTCATAGTGAAATAATAATCGCGAAATAAATTATGCCACGATAAAGCATTAAAATTTTTACCTTCTCCCTTGCTTACTCCAAAAGGCTAAACAGAAAATAAAAATAAAAATAAATCAAAGACAAGTGAGGCTCACCTCCAACCAGGACCACTTACGATCGCTAGGTTTCGGGTTCGAGTCATACGGAAGTGTGTGTATATCCATCTAATGGGTTAAAAATAAATAAATAAATAAATCAAAGAGGTCAATACTCTGCATTTGAGCTGAATCGGTTGACCGGACATCATAGTACCACCGAAATTAACGGTTAAGGATCCCACCTCAATTTCTGCAAAGTGCAAAAAGCGATGATCTAGTTTACGGGTTTCCACTGCATTCGAAAACCCCAGAAGAAGAAGAAAGAAGATTTATCATTTTTGCCTCAACGAATTGAAATTATTGACAAAATCGCCATCTTCTGTTGATAAAATTTCCCTGTATTCGAAAACCCTAGAAAGTGAGATCAAAAGACATAATCTTTGCCTCAAATTACTGCAAATTATCTTCAAAATCACCAGCTTCTGTTGATAATTTGCTGCAATTGAGAATTTTCATGGAAATTATTCGAAATTTCTGATCCCTAAATATTGGAGATGAGAGGTTATTTCCTCATCATATTCTTTTTAGTAATTGTGCTCATAGCTGTTGTATATGGAGCTCCATCAAATTCTGGAGGATCCGATCCGGAAGTTGAGGTCCCAACTACCTCAGAAGTTCCTCCTTCAACTTCTCTATTGCCTCTCAAACCGTAAGTCCCTCCCTTTATTAATTAAAAAAGGACCTTTTTTCCCTTCAATGTTTAAGTTGTAGTCATTTTCATTTTTGATACTTCATGAACTGTTCGAAATTTTGACGACACATATTCCTAATTGATACTGATACTTCGCTATATGAGCTTCACAATGCCTAGCAAATAGTCAAGCTGAAACCTTTGAAGATAAGGGCTTGAGAGAACTGAAAGGATATAGAGGACATAAATAGATAGCACCTAACTAGTTTGGGATTGAGGCTTAATTTATTGATATATATACTGATATAGGCTGATAAGAGCACTTATGGGTGTTTTCGACGCATTAGCTTACTTAAGTGTGCTGTTAACTGCTTTGCTTTACATGGCAATTAATCATTGGTTTTCAAGTTGTCGTATCTTAAAGAACAGGATTTTGAGATTGTTTTTGGTTGGAGATATGTCTCCCCCATAATGGCCTCAGTATACTATGTTTAACTGAAAGGAAAGAATTATGCCTTTTGGAATTGCACCTATAGATTCAGCATGAGAGAGGTGAGACCAAAACATTTGGATGATTTACGCCAAATACATTTTCCAACACATTGTTACTTGTTAGGAGATTGTATGTTTTTGTGTCTGCATAACTTAAATTTGTCTAAAGCAATCTGAATTTTATATAAGTTGATAAACAACTTAAAGGATTGAGATAAGAGTGACAAATGGGCACGTTGGATGTAGATTAGGCAGGTCGAAATGGGTTGAGGAACAGTATGAGTCATGGAGCCACCCACCATATTTTTGTACTGTCAGTATGGATTGGGTAGAAAATGTGTTGAGTGGTGTTCATAGCCTCAACCTAATCTGGTCTTCCATCAGCACACCAACAAAATTTTGAGCTAGTTTAAAAAGTTTTACCAGCATGGTAATGATAATTGCTAATTATGGTGAACCTTGACTGCTGCATCAGAATTAGTGACTATTTGTCCAACACTCAGATCTACCTGTCTTCAACTTGTAGACTTTTTTGAAAATTAACTGGAAAAGAACATCAACCAACTGTATTATTATCTCCTTAACAATGTATGAACTCTTTGTATAGTGGGATTTGATTTGCTAACATCAAAAGTTGGAAAGGAAAGCAGAAGATAGTAAATGGGAACGAAGCATATGAGTCTGAAGCTTGAAGTCAGCATCACTACAAACCTCAACTTGGGAAAATTGACAGGTCAAATTGGGATAGTGCACCTAAGCCATGTTGACCCAATCTTTTGTACCGATTGATTTCGACTAAGCACATCTTGTCACTTCAATTGACCAAGTTATTGAAGTCGGGGGTTGGACGGCTACACATTTAATGGTTCAGAACTGAGACCTTTAAATTGGAGATTAATGTAGGATAAAGGAAATAAGAGCTTATGAAAATTATAATCCAGTGGGACAGAAAGTTGGGAGTGGGATAGAGAAGTAACTATGCACTTAATACAATGGGATTTTAAGCAAAATATAAATTGTGATAGGCTTCACAATTGAGTTGCACAAAGCTGCTTTGCTGTTTCTATTGTTTATTAGAATGGATGACATAGATTGATGATGTCATATTAATATCCACAGCAGTGGACTGGCATGGTGGTGAAGTTCTTATTTTTCAGGATCAGAAAATACAGGGATGTGGTTTTTGTTTTTCGTTTTAGAATTTTGAAAATCTTCATTTTAAAGTTTCTTTGATAAGATAGTGTGTATGGTTGAAGACTTTTTCATCTTTATTTTTCATGTGCTTCATTTTACTTATCATCTTTCATTTGCTTTCTTCTTAGTTTAGATTCTCTGCTCGAATGCCCCTAAGCTAATTCAAGTGCAATCTGTTGTCTCTTTGCTTTGAAATTCAGTAAACGTGATACAGCGATTATAGCTGCTCCAGATGGCACGATACACCTGCTGGAGCTAAAATCAGGAGAACTTATCTGGTCATTTAGGTCAGGGGCATCCATTTATTCTTCTTATCAGGCTCTCTCTGATTATCAAGGTGATAGTAACAATGTTACCATTGAGGATGATAACTTCTATATAGATTGTGGTGAAGATTGGAAACTATACATGCACGGGAATGGCTTCGAAAAAGTGGTACGCTGACTGAACTTGTTCTCTACCCATGCTCATTCAGATACTCTATGGAGTTTTATGTTGAGGAAATGCATTTCTGAAGAGCTTTTATTTCCCTTACCGGTAGTTTTACAATGCTTTTGAATATTCGCACTAGAGGGTTTCTCTATTTGTCCATCTACTAGTGTATATATCATGACGAGAGTGATGCATGAAAACTTGTTAATATTACTTTGAGAGTGCAGCGTGTTCGTATGAAATAGTTTGACATTGCGAGGTGTTATAGTTTCTTTTTTTGGTTGAGGTAAGGATAAAATACTGTGTTTTGTTAATCTGCTATTTTTTTTAATTATCTCAGGAGCTTCCATTCAGTGCGGAAGAATTTCTAAAGCGTACTCCATATGTCTCAGATGGTGGAATCATGTTGGGATCAAAGAAGACCACTGTATTCATTGTTGATGCTAAAACCGGGAAACTTATCAACACATTTAGGTCGGATGGGTTTACTTTAGAAGGTGATACAGATGTTGGACAAAATCCAATTGTAGCAAGGGAGGATGTTAAAGAATGGGCAGCAGTGCAGGACACTGACTCAGAAGCTCTAAATCCACTCTACATTATGAGAACAGACTATGCTCTGAAATATACTTCTTCGAAAACCGGAAAAGTTTTATGGTACTTAATGTTTGCTGATTTTGAGGCTTCACAGCAATGTAAACAAATTGAGAGTTTTGTTAGTGATCTTACTGACCAAGAGGATCAATTGAATTCTGGATATGGAGTTTGTCCTACAAAGCCAACTGTCCACCGAGTGAGGAATCTTAGATCATTAGAATCACTTTTTGCATCTGGTAGGCCACAGAATGCTCTTTCTGGAAATCAGGCGCTTTCTTTACCTGCTTCTTATCCTGTATTAAAACCAGTTACTGAACTATCGGGATTAAACGAAGCTGATATAATCCGTTCTTCACCTTCGCCTATGGCTAAAGAATTTGGGGTCATGCGTTTGCTTAGTGGAGATGATGGTCATCTAAATACATCACCTCCATCTATGGCTAAGGAATTTGGGGTCATGCGTCTGCCTAGTGGAGCTAATGGTCATATAAATACAATCACGAAATCTGATGCTTTAGTACATTCATATAACTGGAGTTCTGTTGTGCTAAATGCATCCATGCTGCTTATTGCAGCTTTCTCTTTTGCTTATACTGTGCTGTGGAAAAGGTGGAAGTTGCACAAGCAGGCTACAGATCCCGAATTGCAAGTTGTGACCTCCAAGAAGAAGAAAGCTCGAAAGTCAGGTTTGAGTAAGAAAAGTACCCGTGGTGAGAAGAATAAGAAAACTAATCGTAATGGTGATGCTGAAGTAAGTGGTGGATTCCCTGAAATTGGAAAGAGTGAGAAAGTGTTGGAGCTGAACTTATTCAAGTATGGTAGTCTTGTGTATCATAGGAAGATAGGTAAGTTGTTGGTCTCTAACACTGAAATAGCTAAGGGGAGCAATGGCACTATCGTACTTGAGGGAATCTATGATGGTCGTCCTGTAGCTGTTAAACGACTTGTCCTGACTCATCACGAAGTGGCTGTGAAAGAAATTCAGAATCTTATTGCCTCTGATCAACACCCAAATATTGTTCGTTGGTACGGGGTGGAGTACGATCAAGATTTTGTTTATCTCGCTCTTGAGCGTTGCACCTGTAGCTTATATGAGTTTGTATCATCATTCTCCAGCTCCTACCAAAAGCAATTTTCTGGAGATGACCAGGATGCCGGTTGTTTAACTGATTGCGCCGTAAAATTTCAGTGGAAATCTGGAGATAAGGAGGACTTCCCGTTATGGAAGCCCAATGGATATCCTTCAGCTCACTTGTTAAAATTGATGAGGTTGGTCTATTGTTATGCTCAGTTTTTGATTTATTTTTATTGGTCTGAATTCTTTCATTCGTGTGGAGACTCAATTCAATACAAGTGTTTTTTTTCCTTGGATCAGTCATTATCAAGTGCATGATCTATAGCTTTCTCAGCATATGGCTTTGAGCTGAAAGTAACTCTTGTTAAAGTGGGTTTCAACTAAACCATGCCTGAGAAACTACTGCTCTTTGATTGTAGACTATGCGGCATATCTAACTGGAGTTCTTGAATGTTTATCAAACTCTTATCTTTTACAGACTGTTCACTTCAATTTTTCTTGAAGAAATTGATTGAATAGTGTAAGGTAGGAACTGTTCATGGTAGCTCGACTTTTTTTGTATGGACTGAGTTGGATACAGAAATAGGTAGCATACATTGTAGTTGGTTATTCCTTAGCTTTTACATGAGAAATAAAAAAAATTATGCAAGGGTCCAGATTAGAATCTGGAATAGACCATTAAGATTTACGTTGAATTAGCTCTTATATATATGTACCGAAATATTTCAAGAATAATTATATTTATCCCAAAAAAATTATTTTGACAATTGTTTAATCTAAACCTTTTTGCTTAGTGGACTCCTAGTGGTAACCCATGCTTTTATTAATCAAATTACACTATAAATGAGTTCTAAACAAATAATTGTTTGTCGGATGATGTCAAGGAGTTGTATCATAATGGTCGTTGTTACGACTTTAGACTTGGAGATGGAAGATTTGTTACTGCAAGTGTAAACTTGCGGAGAATTCAAGAGTGACTCTCAGGCAAATGAATCACAGGCTCTGGAAACATATAAGCTGAGAATTCACACATCTATATTGCTAAAGCATCTAATAGCTGTTAAGGGAATTTCTTCGCTACTCGGCTTCAGTTCCATTTTGGATTGTGATTCCCATAAAGCCTTTGAACTCTCATCTTTTCTGAGACTTCTATATTATTTTGATCTCACAAAAGGAAAATAAGAGCAATAAGCCTCTGAATCATTTATTGCATATGTGTTTGTATTGGAGGCAGAAGTCCCATCTTATTGATTTGTTTACCCTTTTTAATTAATACTTACTAATTTTTCCTTCACATTTCAGGATGCGGCCTCTCAGTGCTCGCATATTAGATGCTTTATGTCTTTTTACCTGATTATTCCTTTCACGATTATTTAGTTACAGCACTTTCAGAAGTATTTGAGAAGCAATAAAAATCACGATTAATCCCTTTCATGATTGCTAATGGCAGAGATATGGTTCATGGCCTTGCCCATTTGCATGAACTGGGAATTGTACACCGGGACTTGAAGCCTCAGAATGTTCTTATAGTAAAAGAGAGATCTATAAGTGCAAAAATTTCAGATATGGGTATCAGCAAGCACCTTGCAGGGGACATGTCTGCATTAACCAAAAATTCCACTGGTGAGCCTTAGTTCCAGAACTTGCCTTTTTTTTTTTTTGGTGGTAACAATTGAAATTTCCTTGTGCGTTCCCCTGCCCCAAGTGTGCCTTACTTTCCCTGGCTGAAGGGTGAGGAGGGTCTCCTTTTGTTGCTTTTTTATTTTTCAGTTTATTTAATATAACTTCCATTTCACTTTCTTTTTGTCCGAAAAAGAATAAAATGAAAAGCTTCTATTTCCCTTCTATTTGTAGTTGATAATCCATATATTTCTATAGCGGAGGCATTTCCTTTGCAAACAGGGATTCCTTTGAAACTTTCTTCTGCATATCTATTTGCATCTACAATACATGCATGGATGTTACTCAGCTCGTTTTATTTCTGTCCGACTATATCTGTAGGCTCTGGGAGTTCAGGCTGGCAAGCACCTGAGCAACTTCGTGATGAACGGCAGACACGTGCTGTGGATTTATTCAGTTTAGGTTTAGTACTCTTTTTCTGCATAACCGGGGGCAAACATCCATATGGGGATAGTCTTGAACGTGATGTAAATATAGTTAACAATCAAAAAGATTTATTCCTGATAGAGAATATTCCAGAGGCAGCAGATCTCATTAGTGCACTCCTACATCCAAAGCCAGAGTTGAGGTAATGACATCATGGTTCCCAAGTTTATGGTACACATGATTGATTCCCTGATATTATGTATTCTTGGCATTGTTGTGGTCTTCATTAACCTTCACTAACGGAGGCATATGCCTTTTTTCTATCCCATAGGCCAAAGGCAGTGGAAATATTGCATCATCCTTTCTTTTGGAATTCCGAGATGCGGCTCTCATTCCTCCGGGATGCCAGTGATAGAGTAGAATTAGAGGATAGAGAGAATGAATCTAAACTTTTGGAAGCACTGGAAAGTGTTAAGACCGTGGCATTGGGTGGTCTGTGGAGTGAAAAAATGGACAGTGCCTTTATCAATGACATTGGTCGCTACAGGCGTTACAAGTACGACAGCGTCCGCGATTTGTTGCGTGTTATCAGAAATAAGTTGAACCATTATAGAGAACTTCCAAAGGAAATACAGGGAATTCTTGGACAGGTTCCTGAAGGATTTGAAAGCTATTTCTCCACCAGGTTTCCAAGACTTATAATTGAGGTTTACAAAGTATTTCATGCATATTGTTTAGAAGAAGATATCTTTCAGAAATATTTCAGAAGCAATCAAATTTAGCCAAGTCCAAACCCATCTCACTCTCCTGGAGACCCTTCAAACCTTTGTGTATATTGTAATTTGTATACTATGATGATGAATGATTGACAAAAATAGATGTTGTAAATGCTGACCTCTTCAACTACAGCTGGTCATGTTCTTTCTATTTCCGTTTTTGTCTTCTATAGCTAAAAAAGGCAGCCTGATGCACTAAGCTCTCACTATGCGTGGAGTCCGGGAAAGGGTCGGACAACAAGGGTCTGTTGTATGCAGCCTTACCCTACATTTCTGCGAGAGGCTGCATTTTGTATTATGTAGCTCATTCGCGCTATTTCTAGAGGGCTTTCATAGTAGACTTTCCGCAGGGTGATGCTGGTAGTTGAATGTATCAGAGAAATACCTTTTTGAAATAGTGTGTGTTGTCAATCAGTTGGAGATTCACATATTACAAATTCTGCTGTGACTTGTACAAAGTAGCAAAAAGCAGCAAGGGACTTGAGAAATTATGAAGTTACTATTCTCTCCATCCAATTAATATAACATTATTTCCACCTTGGGGATGTCCTTAATAAAGAAAGGCTTTGTTTCAGAGTTGCAATATTTTTACTACACAAAGGGATGCGTTTTGAGTAGCTTCCCAATAACTATCTCAAGGTGACCAAACAAATCATGATTAACCTAAACTATGAAAGCACTACATCATATTAAAATGGATGGTCCCCAAAAATGCACCAAGATAATGAGATTCAGTATGGTAATGGCACTTTTTGTGCCACATAATCTCTACCACAGAAGTGCAGCAAGAATAAGCTCATGAGTAGTTGAGTGTTTGCAAGTCCACCACTTTTTTTCTTCTTCCCACAAGTAGTTGAGTGGAAGTTATAATGATATAGGGCTGAGTGTATTATTTTTGTTGCTCTTTTTCCCTCCTCTTGCAAGTGAGATCAATGGAACTAACAATGAATACGGCTAAAAGCAAGATTTGAATCTTGCTTCAGCCAAAATCAAGTATCAGATATAGCTGCTAATAGCACTCATATTCCTTGCATTTGTAAGTGAGTGCAATCTTCTGAATAGGCTTCCATACTTTACCTATATCCTCCACACTTAATCAGCATTTGATAGATTATCCAACCCCGAGCAATCTTAGTTATTGGTGGGGATCAATAAGTAGTTGAGGGGGGAACTGGTCCTACTACTGAGCCAGGATCAAACTCTTTCTTTCCGGTTACATTGGCTTGGCCTTTTGGACAAGCAGATAGCACATGACCAAAAGTTTTTACACCCATGAGCTAAGGCACCACCCTTCTTTCCGACCCGGATTGGAAGAATTTTCCACATACTGAGGTTTTGGGTCTTCATGAGTAGTTCTTGTCCACGATCCCTTGAAAAAAGTCCTTTGTTGAGCCGGCTTTCGCCCCTGACAAAAGACTTTCCCTGGGTTGGGACTCTTTGGACAGGACTAGTTGCTTCGATCCACCCAAAAAATCAGGTGCAATGATCAATGGCTGAGCTATCATAAGGCTGCAATTCAGCAATGAATTTTACCTCAACTTACCAAGCTTAAAAGGCAGAAACTACAAACAGAGGGAGGCGATAATGCAGACAGAACCATTTTTTCACCTTTAGAAGGTACAGGGAGCGTAACTTAACATAGGAATAGGAAACTATCATCACCTGTTAGTCAAGACAGAAATCAAGGCGACAGCAACCAAAGCTAAGGTCGTGAGTAGAAGAGTCCAAAGCCAAAGTTGATAATGCCTCTTAACAGAGTGCAACCTTAGAGAATTTATTATACTTCTTTTTGTTGTTGTTAATTTAGAGAACTTATTTTTCCTTTATGGTTACATCTTGAGATAATTAAAACACAATGACAAAAGCAAAGTTCACATGAAACCAAAGAAGAAGGCTCAAAGCTGAAGCATACTTTAGTTTGTCACTCTTCCCAGAAGCAAGAAATGCTATTGATCATGTAAAGATTGTGCTAATTTACAGTTGACACCTGAATCTTATATATGTATGTATAAAACAATTTGCTCATCTATAATCCTAAACATAACTGACTGATTGATCTTTGAATTGATTCCTGATTCAATTATTACCCCTCAAAATTGAAACTTGATGAGAACCCTATAAGAAATGTAGGGTAGCATGAATGAACTAATGAACTTCATTCTGAGAAGAAACCTGTGGTTCTCTCCACCTGGAATCCCTCCCCGAGTCATTTTCCATGTTCGCATCAGAAACTGATCTGTCTATTTTCCTTCTCTTGCTGTCTCTTCTTGATTTATCTGCTTTCTCATCAATAAGTGACAGTAAAGTTTGAAGACGTTTAGAACGTGAAGTAGTTGGACCATCTGAAACAGCTTCAGCCTTGGCAGCCTGGCGATACTTATGCATAATTTGGAGGAAATATATTAGGAGAGCAATAAAGCATGCAATCCCACATATAAGAAAGAGGCCTGAAAAACTTCTCAAGTGAAGGCGATCTGATTCAAGCTCAGCATTCTCTAAACTGCATGCACTTCTTGATAACCACTTGTCATGTATTCGCTGGAGATCTCCATTTTCAGATAGCGTTAAAATTGCAGTTGACAAGTCAACAGCCAACGGAGAGTCCCGAGGAAATGCCTAATCAGAATAAAAAACAGAAATGACAAAAGAAATCACAATTCCTGGATTCTGTGTATCCAATAGATAAATAAACATATAAACTAATAGAAATACTGAACCCCTAACAGTTTGAGCGAAATTCTGCTTACTAACATGCTACAAACATGAACAGAACCTTTTCAGTCAACAAAATAGAAATTTCTTAAGGAGTGCCTAAAAATGGACACCAATATCACTTTCACCTCAGAGACATTTTAGATTATATTGACTTGCAAAAATCACACATAGAATAAACCAAAATGCTCGAGCGCGTAATGAATCCTCCAGTGCTTTCTACGAGATTCAACAATCTTTCTTTACATGCCTTTTGTTTTCACACCCAAATGAAATGTAACTCTTAATACGTAAGACATTCTTCCCAATTTTCTTCAGAACCAGAAAACTCAAGAAAAGCTACAAATCATCTTTCATGTAAAGGATACAAACAACGCGTGCATAAAGAATTTAGGACTAAAAAAGAAGAAAAAGAAAAAGCAGTAGGCATATAGAATTAGGAAAAAAGAAAAGGGACAAAAAAAGAGCAGTAGGAGTAGAGATCACTTACGAAACCCCACCCACTTTTGGTGAATTCTTGACCTACAATCCTGAATTTGCACTGGTTTGACAGGAAAAGTTCTACATATGGCCTTTCATCCACCACTGCAGCCACACCCCCTTTTCCAGGACCGCGTAGAAGTGCCGTAGCATATTGTTCAGGTGATCCAAGGGCAACAAGTCTGGATTTTGGTATACCAATTTCCTCCAAATACCGTTCTGCAAAAGAACCCACTTGGAACCCAATAGGTTCATCAGTTTCTTTCAAGCTTTCTAGTCCTTTAATAGGAGAATACAGTTGTTGCACAGTGAAGATGGAGGTCAAACTTGCAGTGTAACTTGAATTAATTATCAAAACCACAAAGAGCCATATGATCAGCACCATGCGACCAAGCGTGCTTACAGTATTCTCTCCTACATAAGAAAGATTGCAAAAGTTAGCAAAGTAAACACTGGATTTACCAGAAAACAAGTATACCAAACTATAGTTCACTTACTGTGGGCAAAAAAGAGAGTTGAAAGGCTGAACCTGCAAGAAGAACAAAGAATTGTCAGACAAATAGTCTTCCACAACAGAGAAGTTGTTCTTATTGTGAGGAGCAGTCTTTCTATAAAAGTAATGCACTTCTCCGAGTGATGGCTGCAAACCTATCCAAATCAAAGTTCAACTGAACAATGAGATGGACCGTGCTCAGTGCTCACATAAAATTAAAGCAATAAACTATATGAATATTCAAAGAATTCCCAGCTTTATATGTTTCAATTTTTCCCCAAAAAAAACAAGAAGAAGTAAACTGCTGGAGTTTCAGCATTTTAGAAAAATTATGAATTCCAGAAATCTAAGAGCTTTCAAACAAAGAATTATTCTATGAGCAACTACTGATAAGGATAAGTAAAAACTAGAATGTTCCAGATGCAGTTCCGGTGAACTTCCAATTATTGAGTAGTAGAATTAAAGAGCCACATGGTACAAGGAGGAATTGAGGCACTTTAGTGAAGTTTAAAGTCAAGTCATGAAGTTGGACACTTCAATGAAAGAATACGATTTCACTCTTCGAAACTGTTAAAGTAGATAAAGCAGTCAAGCAAGCAAACAGCAATGAAGTAGCTATAGCGGCATGATGTCTTTCTACTATAGCCATTTGATACAAAGCTGTCATGGCGGATTTTCGAACTCATGTAGTATTTAAATGGAAATAGAAAGATACAACGACACCTTCAAGTTTTGACATATTAACAATCATATCATCAAGAACTTTTTAATCTCACTATCTAAATTTTCCTGTTCATTTAAGAGGAGAAGAAGAAAAGAACTACCACCAGAGCAAGAAGCTATGCTAAGTTCACCACGAGCATGCCTTATTGGTTGGGTCTGCTCACAACTTTGTAATCAGCAGTTACCACAGTCACATGCAATTATTGGGATTATGATGCTTCGTCTGTGAACGAACTTTGATCTCACAATTTTGTAACTTAGCATGAAAATGTAGACATTTTATTAATTTTTTATTTTGTAAAGCTAATTGATGTAAAGTAGGGAGTCATCCTCATATAAGCACATAAATGCATTAGACATTTTTTTTTTTGTAAAGAAGTCGGTCCACCTTCACATAGGACCTCTGGAGATAAGAACTACGTCCTTTACATATTCACATTTTGGTTATGAATATACAAGGTAGGGCCATATGGGTCAATGCTAAACCCTCTGCCATTACAAGTACAATTAAACGGAAAAAAGAAAAAAAAAGGACCTTTGATCTCACCATAGAATGGTTATTAGCTGCTGTTTAGGAGGCCCACGAAATTCATCATTTGTTCGGTGCTCCAAAATCCACACTACCATCCCAACAAAGAGAAAGAAAATAGTGATAACTCCCCACATTTGACCAGAAAAGGGT
Organism: Nicotiana obtusifolia; assembly: GCA_002018475.1. NCBI lineage: Eukaryota > Viridiplantae > Streptophyta > Magnoliopsida > Solanales > Solanaceae > Nicotiana > Nicotiana obtusifolia. Next base: position 25,332 of record MCJB01007269.1, read on the forward strand.
CTTAGGAAGGCCCAACCACCAGAGTTCAACTTTTTGAATGGGGCCACAACAACAAGTCCAGATGCAGCATATGGCTGTGTGAAATCGACAACTCTAGTTCGATTTGTAACTATTGCGATATCACCAACAACACCATCAAAATTCTGGGAGCACACAAGAACAGTTAATTTGTAACATAGTTAGAATAGTCTAGTCTTAGGTAATTATGGTTATAGCACCCTCACTCAGCAAGAACTTACCCCTGTTGTGATTAGCTTCACCATTTCAGTGTAGCTTGGGTTTTCATGCCCGTTTCCAAAGGGGACAAATTGATGTGGAACAGCATATGGCAATAAGTTAATAGCAGCAGTAAATACATCAATGCAAAAACCTTTAAAGTTGTTAGTGCCTGGAATTTGAGACACAAATTCCCGGTAACTAACTCGAATCGGCACCCCTATTCTCAGTTGCTTACCATTGTTTGGAAAAACCCATCCACGAGGTTTTTGTACACTGTTTCCAGGCCACACAACACTATAAAGTTTTTGGTTTGTACTTGAACGATTAGGTGGCCTCGAGTAAAGGGACTCAGGAGTCGAAACGGACAAGCCAGAATAGTTAGACCAGTAACCAACACGCCGAAAACCCGTTCCAATTACATTTATGATATCATACGCTGGACGAACAAGAGATTTGTCTGGATTAAACTTGAATGGCCCCGTCAAACCAATAAAATTACTCTGTAATAAGTTCTTCAGCAGAAGTGGCCCACCATCAAAAATACTCATTGCTTCAAGGTGAAGATTACTTCCTTCAACTGATTGCAACTTAGTATCATTAGAAAACGAAATAGTCCCTCCCTGATTAAAGAATGAATCTAAGGCATGTGCAACTAACCAAACAGTGTCATATGCATGAAGTGCATAGGAATTAAGCCCTAACGAACCACCTGTCAACTTGTTCCATCTAGATGAAAATGCTCTTTTATTTTCAGACTCTGGAGTGTGTTGACGCAAAACAAGAACTCCTTGCATGATATCCATTTTATCTTGTGGAAGGGGAGAAGAGGAATCTAACACAGAGGTAAGCCAATCCGTGGATATCCATACATAACCGTCACCCATCATTCCAAGATAGTGTGCCACTGAAAATACCATGAATCCTAAGGTAGGATATGCATGCAGAACAATGATTCTAGATTCCATTAGTGCAACCTTTACCAGAACATCCATAACATCACCTCGAGTTACAGCAGCTCCAGGGGAAATACCTGCTTTATATGAGATGCGACAGCGCCTTGCTGCAAGTGCATCATCCAATGCAGAGACACCATTTCTCCCATAGTCATCATCAACAAATATCGCAATAACCTCCTTCCAACCATAATATTCAACGATCTCAGCTGTTGCAGTCATCTGGTACAGATCACTTTGAGTTGTCTGAAGAAAATAAGGGAACTGAAGAGAGGAGAGAGTGGGATCGGTAGCAGCAAATGATAAGAAAGGAACTTGGAGTTCATTAGCAACATGGGATATAGTATGGGCGACTACAGAAGATTGTGGGCCTATTACTGCAACAACATCAGTCTCCATAAATTTCAACGCTGCAAACAAATTAAGTTTTCTTGAGATTCAGATATACCCTTAAATGAGAGAATTGGGAAATAATCAATCACTGCCATTGGATTTAGGTTGATCTACTAGGCTATGTCAGATGATTCTAATAGCATAAACGACCAGTTATCTACATCAACTAAGCTTGATGAACTACCAGTCACAGTTGAAATTAGCAATAGCTTCCTAGTCCAAGCAATATCTTTATTTTGTTCTTTCTTGATTATAATATTGCCAACAGCTAAGGGAGTGTAACATTAAAGGAGGCAAATGCACAGAGAAAAAAGTACCTCCAACCATGCCAAGAAACCCACTGCAATTGGAATTTTGCAACTTCATAACAAGTTTGGTTCCTCGGAGGAGGCTAGAGTTGGAATTAACATCTTTAACAGCCTCCTGAATTGCAATCTTGGCAACTCTGCCAATTGTAGAGTCAAATGTAAAAATACCTCCTACATTCACGACAGCTGGCCTTGAAGTGCTATTTCCAGTCGACCCGTCTGAACCCGCTCCAAAGCAAAGTAGGCACAAGACAAGAACCCAAACCACATTCATATCTTTCTTTGCTTAATTTGCATCCATCCTACCACTTCCTCCTACAAGAGAGAATTCTCAAGCAGTCAGGTTCATCACATCAAAACTTTATAGAACCGACATTCTATAATACCAATACTTCAGCATATTGTTAAGTAAATGCTACAAATGCGGTACAACCTACAATTTTTTCAAATGGACTTTATATACTAAAATTGGATATATTTGGCAAAACTTGATCAAACATACGAGCACCCGGAAAAAAAAAAAAAAAAACCAGGAGCTGGCGCATATGAAAAAAAGGAAGAAAAAGAGAAACAGTTAGCTTAAACTGAAAAAAAGAATCAGATTCTAAGCTAAAAGTAAAGCCTGACATAAGTCCTCATTAGAGAGGAATTATTATTATGAAACCCACCTCTAACAAACCAAATAGAATGAATTAAGCTTCAGAAAGAAGCAAAATAAAGCAGAAAAAGGAGCCACATTCTTTTAGCCATGAAACAAGTACTGAAATACAGATATCTTAATTCATACAAACAAGCAAGGAAAAAAGGTTGGTCTGACAAATTAAGAAACCTCAAGACTAAGAAACATACTATTGAAGAAAAAGTAGCAGACAAAGTGAAAAATGAAAAATAAATAGACTAAAATCAAGATTTTGAACAGACCTTTTACCTCTAAGCCAAAATCCCACTTTGTTATCCTCACCAAGGGGTTTTGTCCTGCCTTAAATTTTCTTCTTGCTACTAGCAATGATGATCAATTATACTAATATACTAAATTAGCCTTGTCTTTGGCAAGAATATAGCAATTAGGAATGACCCCTTTAATTAGTTAAATTGAAATGCATAAAAAGTTGAAATCTTTGTTGAGTAAAAATGGAAAAGTTTGCACCTTTGAGAATCCAACCACAAATGATGGCAAATTAGTCTTCTTTTTGGCAAATATATTAGCAGTTTATGCCCATAATAATTCTTTAATTCAAAAGCTTAGAAAGTTAAAATCTTGGTTAGGTAAAAATGGAAAGTTTGAAACTTAGGAAAATCCAGTGGGGGATCCTAGTAGAAGAATTTAAGAGGAGCTGGGAACAAAGTGAAGGATTAGGAGACATAAAAGTCAGACAAATCTTACAAGCACGTGAATATTTTAAGTAGTTCTAACAACATGATCAAAAAAAGGAAAATAATTTAATGCAGGCGTTTGGATATAAAAATGTATAATTTTAGATAAAAATAATATTTAGAGTTAAATTGAAAAATAGTATTTTAAAATTTTAAATTACATTTTTTGTAAGTGGAGAACAAAGTTTTTCGAAATTCTTTTGGTTTTTGAAAAAATATTTTCAAATATTTTTTAAAAACTTACAAAATTTCATGAAAAACACATTTTCCAAAAAAGTTTAACAAGGAAAAAACATCTATGGACAAACATGTCCTAAATTTGTGTTACGCAACACGCATTTAGGGATATTCTTTTTTCTTCAAATTTTAATCCCGAAATCTTTGATTGAGGAATCCTATTCCTTTCACTATTAGAGGTAATTTGGTACGAACATAAGTAATGCAGGAATTAGTAATATAGGGATTAGTAATGCAGAGATTGTAGTGCTAAGATTATTTTTTATAAGTGTTTGGTTTATTGTATTAAAAATTAGCTATACAATGTATAATCTAAGCTTGTATTTGGTTTAAAACTGTACAAAATCTTCTTTATAATAATACTCTTGAATATTTTTCTTTCTGTATATAAAGAAATTTAGAAAAAGGGTTTGAGGGGCGGTTTAGTAATTTTAGGGTCTTATCCAGGTATAGTTAATATAGGGATTAGTAATCTCTTGATTTCTTGATATTAGTTACGTCCTCCTATGAGGTATAAGTAATCCATGCATTAGGTATGTATAAATTAAATTAAACAACCAAATATTATATTGGACAAATTAAATTTTTATACAAGAATTATTTTACTTAATACAGCCTACCAAACGACTCATAAATGATGTAAAAGAATAAGGTTGTACTAAATTAAAATGAAAAGGAGGTATCTTTCACATTCATTTGTGTTGTAGACCAATCACAGGCACGTCTGCTGCCATGGAAAATAAAGAAGAGGGTTGGTGAATTGGAATAAAGCAACGAATAAAGTAATAATTTTAAGTCTTTATGTGTTGGGGCTATAATTATATCAGTTATTGTTTTTCCGTACAATTGCTTCAGCTACAACATCAACATTCTGCAACTTGCCTCAAAATATCAAATAATTGTCTCTCTTTTTATTTTTATTTTTATTTTTATTTTTCTTGGAAGGAACTCTAGGACTTGGGAGGGAGTTGTCGTCACATTTTCTTGAAATTAATGAATGGATGGGACAAATTTTGGGTTGATTGGATTCTTGAGACTTGTAACATTTTTTCGGCGGCGGATTCAAGATTTTAATTTCGTGGGTGCTTAACTTTTCTTGACGTAAAGTTACTATCAATCTCATCATATAAGTATGCAACTATTTAAATACAATGAAAAAAAATTAATTAAAAAATCATGATATTAATATTATAGACGCCGTGAAATTGTGATGGATAACACAATTAGCAAGAAAAAGATCTGTGGATTTTGCGATTCGGGAAGGATTCTTTGTTTTTCTAAAGATAAAACAAAGTCAGAAGCAAAAGAATAAAAGTAGTATTGGCTCAAAAAATTCGCTAGTGAAAACTGAAAAGAATAAAAAGAGGACCTCATAAAATAAAGTCAGAAGCAAAAAAATAAAAGTAATATTGGCTCAAAAAAGTCGCTAGTGAAGACGGAAAAGAACAAAAAAAGGACCTCATGATTGGGGCAAAAGAAAATGTATAAGAAAAAATTGAGGGAAAAAAACTTGCAAGGAGTTAGATTCGATCTAACTCACCCTTTAGCTTTTAAAGTGCTCCAGCACCCATCATAAACCAAAGCACCCACCTAGCTCTCTGTTACCTGGTTGCTTGCTGATTTATTATATCCTTTTTCTTAAATTCTCTATATAATTATATATACTCCGAGTCGAGGTTAATGGGTGCTCGAGCACCCGGAACACTACATGTAGATCCGCCTGTGCCATTTTACTTCAATGTGAGAAAAAAATACAGATGTACTTATATATTGTAATGTATATTCACGAGACATACCTTTTAGTTGTGGAAAAAATAAGAAAATATCATTAGTCTATTTTATATCGATATGACTACTCTTAATAATTGGTCTAGCTAGGCAATGGCTCGATATTGACCTTGACTCTCACTGTTAAACTCTTATTCATTAGAAGTCCAAATAAAGAACTTATTTTCTTTCTATCTTGAGCTCACAGGTTTTATGCCGTCGTGCATAGTATTCTTGTGACCCCGATACGTTATAAAATAACGTTAATCATAGTGAGTATTGCTCATAAAATCGTATTTGATGGATTCATTAATTTTTAGTTCAATCGGAGTCCGTCAACCAAGATCAGAAAAATCATCATGTATATGAAACACGAAAAAATGAACATAATCATTAATTCTTGCCTCACGATCCCAAAAACGCCAAAAAATAATATTAGTCATGGTGAGTATTGCTCGCAAGGTCGTATTCGATGGATCCACTAATTTTTAGACCAATCGGAGTCCATCAACCAAATTCAATATAATGATCCGATCGATCGTTCGACAGTTTGAGATCTTGAATAACTTCATATGATATATTATGATTTGCGCATATAATTATAATTACGTCACAAGGTGCAACATGCAAATTGAGACAGTGGAACAGAAGGCAACAACAACAACAACAAAAATAACAAAGTTTGGGGAGGGACAGAAGGCAAATATGTTATATTATTAAGAAAAGAGGTAAAGTTCTCGGAACGGACCAAACAGAAAGCCTTAAGACGAAAGTTCCTAATGCATTGTAATTTTTAAATTTAAATGAAGAAAAAACTACTTTCTCCTGATTCACATGACACTCTTCTTACTTGAAAGGATTTAACGTCATTCTATACAACTTTCACAAGCTCAAGAATCTAATATCATTTAGCTAATCAAATTTGAACATAAAAAAGACACATTTGAACAGTTCTGCACTTTTTTCAATTAACTAATTTTTTACCACTAATTTGATACTTTCAATAAGACCTAAACAAACACACCAACAAGTCAAATTAAAACCTTAAATCATGTGACTTGAAGTAACAATTGGAACTAAAATAAAATTACGTATAATGTCATGGGCTGCTTTCCAGCCTCGCCCCATGACCCCTTGGACGCGTCCCGTGGCGTTCTGGCAAGCCTCCCAAAGCCTAGCGCCACTGTCGGTCCCGTGGTCTCGGCAGCGCCAAGTGACTAGCGCGCATGTGCCTCTGTCGCCCCACCGAAACTCCTTGACGGCGCCCAGCAGCTTGCGAGTGCCAACAGCGTCGCGCGCACAGACAATGCCGCGTGCACCAACAATGCTCTCGCACCCATCATGATCCAAGCGCCAGCACCCTGCCGTAGGCTAACACAAATAGTGCCGCGCACGCAGACCCTGATGCTCAAGACAAAGTTGCTGCCATTGGACTTGTTTCTACCTTGTAGAAATCTAAGTCCTTTCATTGTGTATATATAGTAGGTTTACTTCATTTTACATTCAGTATGCATCTACAGCTTTCATAGGTCAACTCCTGTAACTCAGGTTTATTTTTTTTAAGCATTATTAGGGGGATCAAGCATTCAAACAGTCAAGCAAGCAATCATTTCTCTGTACTGGTGTCTCTCCCCCTCGACACCGCATTAGCTTTGTACTAGCTTTCATCATCATCAATACAATCAGCATTCATCATCAATTACTGCTCTCAATTCTCTCGTTGCTCACGACATTGGTTTTCTCGTATGGCACTGACAATCTAGTCTAGCGTACAGAGGGGACCTCAGTTGGCGGACGACAATCATACTGACATCGATTGCTTAACCTTACGTTGCCCTTCCAAATAACCTCAGGAAGGAGTCGCGTAACAATAATAGTAAGTAGAATAATACAACAAGAAGAAAGGATACGTATGACAATGGTATTGTTCATCGATAAAGTTAGTTAATCTTGAGTACAACTTGCTACGTTTGATACATGGTCCAACAAAAAGGAGGGAAGAACATGTATGTTGTAGTACAAAAAGATAGCGGAAGAGGAAAATAGGAGGGCGTAAAGATCTGCTACTTCTATTGAAGTTATCTGCTTGCATGAGTTACGATAGGGACAATCTTCTCTCTACCCATCAAAACCAGCAGGAAAAGAAAAGGATTAGTTAAGTCAAAGTTCTCGATCTGTATCTTCGTTTTCATCATCTACTGTCTTATTGGAACTACTGCACAAATGTAGAAAGTGCAACACAAATTAATCAGTCCATACGTGAAATGCTAAGAAGATTTTTAATATATAATATGATCGCTTCCAATTAGATAGTTTATCAGTACCTAATAAACCCAGCTTGGAGTAGTTAATACTGTATTAATATTGAAGAACAAGAGCTATGCTAAAATTAATTACCTTTTCCCATTGCAATAGTTGCTGAGATCTTCACATAATACCTTGCTTACATCTCCAACTTGGACAGATCCTTTCTTCATCAATTCTGCAAACTGTAGTTTATGGATAGCATTAGTGTAATCGGTAATAATCATCATTAATCTGGTATAAGCAGGAGAAGGTAAAAAATATCAAGAGCTATGAATCAGGGAGTAAACATCATCGTTGTAGGAAAATCATCTTACGTCATCTTCAGTTTGCTCAAGTAACCTAGCAACATAACAAAAATTGTTAAAAGTGCAAAAATTTTGAGTGGAATCAGAAGTAAAATAGGAATACACCGTAGCTAAGAGGCTTAAATGGTCCCTCTCTTACCTTCCACAGAAGGATGATATAGCTTTTGAATGTGCTCGAGCTTCTTGCTTATCTGTCAAGGAAAAACATTCAAGTTATATGTAAACTTTAACACATAATATCCAGAGATGATTTAGTGAGGAAATCACATGATTAGTGTCCCTGATAACTTATTTCTACTCTCAACGCACTCGTTTTATGAGAATCCATTTGTTGGTTAGGACTATCAGAAATGGTTAAGTTTAGCTTACTCTCAGAAACTTAAATTACAAATGCAGTTAGCAACTTAGCATCAGGATTAAATTTCCCATGTCGTAATATGTGTTTGTTAGTCCACATTTTTAAGGTCCATGTCCAATGAACATCACTTTACTAGCTTGCTCTCAGCACAAAACTTGCCTAACAATCTGCCTCATCTAATCTATCTTAGTCATCTCCTCAACTCAACTTTTGATTGGAAAAATACAAGACACTTAGAAGTTATTTTCATTCCAAAACATAAGATTTTCTCCATATGGTGCACACAGCTCATTAAGATAATGGTAACCAACTCATGAACATAGAGAGATGGGGTTCAGTTGAATTCCTCTCATAATTGATACCTCCCTTTGGGTACTCTTCATATGGTGCATAGCACTTGTTAAGATAATGCTTTCTTGTACAGCATACCCTGTAAGTTCTCTCTTTTCTTGTTATAATGAAAAATTCCTGCTAACGAACCCACGAATAAGTTATCTCGTTTCTTTTTATAATGAACAAATTCCCGCTAACCAACCAATGAATATGGAGAGCATGGGGTTCAGTTGAATTCCTCTCTTCTTCTTTTTTTCTTTTCTGATAAGTAAAATGTAGGTTCGATTGAATTCCTTTCTTAATTGCTACCTCCATTGAGGTGTTCTTTACTTTACGAAAAATTCCAGTACAGTGTATGCTTTCAGGAACACTTAATAATGTCTGAAAACCAATTAAATTGCCATAATATAAATGATAGTACCATAATCATGTTCTCAAGTTCCAAGCTGTTAGAAAAAATCCCAAGCTCTCTCTGTGTAAAGGAAAGGAAAGAATTAACTAAAGGAAGATCGTTGACTCGCCAGCTAAGAAAACACTAGATCATTCCCGCAACACATTATCAACGTATGATGTTATTTACATTAATATACCCCGTGTACGATGTAATTTGAAAGCTGGAACCATAATGATTATGGATGAGGTTTGTGCTTCGAAACAGAATGAGTATGAGAGACAAGAAAAAACCATTTCCCTGGCAAATACTCAAGTTCATAACAATTAAGATTATGTCCAACTCTGCCAGAGAGAAGACCGGCATATATAGAGAGACTGTGTTGCTCACTGACATCCAACTCTTAAAAGGCAAGATATCCAAAAGGTAATTTGATAGGCAGATAGCTTGTGAAGGTCATGCTGAGGTTTTGCAGAAACTAGATGAATGATTTTTTCAAGAGACTTATACTTCAAACTCTCAATATTAGCAACATTAGGAGTGCAGTTATACATGTGAAACAATTAAGCATTCAAAGTAGAAGAAATGAAGTTATGAGACGTACTAGTCTTGAGAAGGTCCCAATTGTTTACTTTAATCCAAATTTTTGTGCTTGAATCCGCCTAGCAGGCAGAAAAAGAACAGCGTTAGCATTAATGTAACTTTGTACTCAAGTATTGCCAGAATAAATTGTACAAAAAGCTTTTATATCTCAAATTTGGATTTATCCAGTTTGACTCAATTAATACTCTTGATTCTACAAATAACACATGGCAATGAGAAACTAGTAAGATTTCAAGTAAACACTACCTTCTCCAGAGTATAATCTTGCATCTTTTCACAGAGGTCCTCTAGGAGTTCAACAACTCTTAGCTCACTGGCTCTGCTTGAAGAAATAAAGAAAAGAAGTTACTAAATTCATAGAAGTTTAAACTTTTATACGCATGTTAACTCAACAAGAGGTGAAAAAGGTTATGTAACTGCACATCAGCAATATGGGTTCTAACACTTGGTTACTCCTAGAAGCATAGGTAATCTTGTGACCAGGGGAGAAGGGGGTAATAAAACTGGGACAAGAAGGATGAGAAGTAGGCCACTAACGTCTGATAACATAGAATAGTAAGAAGCCAAAGTAAAAAAGAAAGGGATTAGGAAACCCTTTGATTTGGATCCAAGTTAAATAGAGGAAGAATATGCATGAAAAGTTTAAGTGTCTAGCAAGAATAACTTGCTTTTAATGTTTATCAAAAGAAAAACAACTTGTTCTTAATTCATAAGGACAAAACTGGTACCGCCACCATATTATCTAGCCTCCCACCCTTACTTATTTCCTGAAGCACATAATATTAACTACTAGTTGAGAACATCAAAAGATTGTGGTGAAAGTTGAGGTGAAACACCACTCTTCTCTTAGTTTTATTCTTTAGAAAACCAAGCTGATGCTTACCTTCTGTTAGAAACTGCAGTTTCTCTTAAGAATCCAACATGCAAAATATGAGTTATTGTAAAGTGGTTATATTATAATCTGATTGATCATTGTTGCCCGTTAAAGTAACAAGCTTTTAATAACCTTATGCAAGCAAATTCCTAGGAAATGAAAAACTAACAAAACTAAGTCACTCCAGAAAAGCGGAGAAATCAAAGCATCTTCAAACTGGAAGAAAGCATCTATATTATAGTAATGTCAAATGAAGAAAATAAATATGCTTTAACTCTTTAACCAAAATGCCCATAGGGATAGGATATCAGAGAAATCAATTTGAAGTAAGCTCGGTTCTTATTTACAACTGGGTAATAGATTTAAAAGTTGTAACGAAAGAAAAGAGTAGCAATTACGAACAGACATAAACAAAGACCTTAATTAATCAATAAGGTGTCATTGATATTAGACCTGTAATCAATAAGTTTCCCTTCACGCTGACCTTTAGAATCCAGGCGATGTCTCATGTCTAAATGGTTTCTTGGTTTTTCCTATAAAATACACATAAATTAGTGCAGGAAATGTCAGATAAAATGACAAAGAATAGGCATGAACGATATTACTTTAAGTAGATGAGAATATGAAACACAACTTGAACTGAAGATATTTTACTTCGGATGCATTGTCCTAGTTATAAATCATTTTAGCAATGTGATTTTCTAGTATTAAAATCGGATAGTAAGACTATTGAGACCACTATTAAAGCCTCTTTCTCTAAAAGTGAATCAAGTGTGGCCTTGGTACAACTTAAAAAGTTTTACTACATCTGTAAAAATCAAAGGCTTATACATGAACATAAGCTTGGGACACAAGACACTTTCAATTATTTTAATAAACAGTCGCAACCACCTGGCATATGCTGCTTTCCTAATCAAAAGATAGGAGAGCACCCCTTCTCTGAAAGTTACGGGGTCATTTTGCCGAGTTCCTTTGACATGGTTCCCATCTGTCTTTCAAAACCATCAATCTTGACTAACACAACTTCAAACATTTCCATTTCCTTGTAAGAAGAAGTTGTCACTGCACAGTCATATACATTTATCCAATTTTACAAATCACGATAGAAGAACCTAATATCTCCAATTTTAACCTTGAGTGAGATAGCATCATGGCAGATAGCTCGGATGATTTTTTTTCTTCCTTTTTATTTTCCTGATAGATTGAGCTAGGACAATTTCTACAAGGTAAATACACAACACAAAAGATACAGATCAACAAAGTGACATGCTATACTTACTTTCAAGAGTCCATGCTCCAGCTCCTCCTGAGAATCATGAAAAAAAATGAGTTAGAGCCAAATTAGGTGCCACACTTGAACCAAATGTCAAGTACATGTAAATCATTTGGCTATTTTCACTATCATTAAATGTAAAAAAGGCTTAATCTTTATCATAATCATATATTCATAACCAACATAAAACAATACATTACTTCTCTATCTCAAATTAGTTGGAGTAGACTATTTAAATCATCAATTGAGGTGAAATAATTTGTCTTTAATCGAATTAAAAGTTCTATAAGCTAGATCATACGAGCAAAATAAGGTAGAATGCATCTATATACATCGGCGTAAAATGAGCAGAAGAGAATGTGAATACTTACTGCAATGGCAGTACAAGCAGCACATTTATCTTCGATACAGAGAGTAGCTGGTAAAACAGATAAGAAAGCAATAGCAACAATCAAAATCGATCTCATATATTGATTAATCGCCATTTTCTGATTGCGTTCTCTCCTTTTTGTATGAATTTCTGCCGGTGCCGGAGAATCGAAGGAGCTACGGCGGAGAAGTATTTGTTTTTAATGGGAACGGTGGTCCACGTCATCGGCGTACCTCTGGTGTCATTATCCAATAAAAATCAGCCACGTATGCTTTCTTACTATTTGATTGCCACGTCGGATTGAACTCGTTGCCATAGCCACGTTCGTCTTATTATATTGTGTTTCTCTTTTCACTAATACAATGCAATAAAATAAAGTTTAATTTGATAAATGGACCAAAGACCTTAAATCCAACCGATGTGGGACAACTCAACACACCCCCTTACGCCCAGGCCTGCACTCTGGAGCGTGGACAACATAAATGGGGGCCCAACATCGGTAACAATAATTGGGATGGGCCTGGCTCTCATACCATAATAAATGTACCTTGGTCCTAACTCAACCCTAAAAGCTAGCTTATAAGATGAGGATTGCCCAAGACCATATAAGAAGACCAAAGACCTTAAATCCCACCGATGTGGTATCAGAGCCAGGCCCATCCCATTTATTGTTACCGATGTTGGGCCCCCATTTTATGTTGTCCACGCTCCAGAGTGCAGGCCTGGGCGTGAGGGGGTGTATTGAGTTATCTCACATCGGTGGGATTTGAGGTCTTTGTTCTCCTTATATGGTCTTGGGCAATCCTCATCTCAAAAGCTAGCTTTTGGGTTGAGTTAGGCCCAAGATCCATTTTTCATAATTTATATATATTGGCATTGTAAATAACTTTTATATTAGTAGTATAAATGCCAAATACAAATGATTATCAATAGTAATGGTGCATTAATAATCTCACATTTTTATTTATAATTATTGCATTTGCTTTGCATAAAATTTCATGTTTTTTTTGTGGTCGAAAGTGGAAATTTTTATTTCAACCAAGTATAGCTATTTAGAAATTGTATTAACAATCTATATATTTATATAATTGAGGGGCATTTGATATTGATGTGTCAACGTCCATCAACTAGGTATCTTATTTATCTTTTTTGTCCTTTTTTTTTTTTGCTTTTTACTCCTATTGTGGTTGACGAAATATCTAATCCTCCTTTTCTCTGTCTGGTGTGGCCTTAGATTCCGCTGTCCCTTTCCGCTTCACGCAATAGCATGCTCCGAAGCAAGCGGGCTTCGCGGCAGTAGCCTCCTGAATTAGTCGACTAGCTTCTTTCCGACAAAGCTTACCAATACTACACTCCTTTCTTAATTTTATTATTATTATGAAAACTCATAGTCATTTAAAAGATCCTGTCCTATTTTATCGAGGGTGGCTAAGCGACGTTTCTAAAAAACCATAAAGAAAGTAGCGGCTCTCTCCTATTAAAGGAATTAGGGCTTTTACTATCAACCAACTCCTCTGCCAAAAGTGAGAGATGAAAATCATAATCGAACACTTCGATCGGACAGCATTACTCAAAAGGAAGGAGATTCTAAGACATCACATTCTGTGGCAAAGAGCCTATTCGATGACATCCACGCCCCCTTGAAATCAATAGGAAACGTTTGGCTGTTTGCTTTAGCAACATCGTTGAGGCTCCATGAAGACGGCTCTACTTCACCATTCCATTTTTGCTTTCAGAAAGTAGGCGACGCGAATCTATACTTTCTATCTTTCAATCGGATATCAATTGCATTAAAAAAAAAGTTTCTCGAAGAAAATAAGTCAAATTCGCTATTTCCGACAGCTACGACGAAAAAAACAAAGTAGCTACCTTGGGAGTTGCTTGATCCATGGTGGTCTTTCCCTATTCCTATATGCATTGGATGCATGTCACTAATCTTCTTGGTAAACCGTTGTACTAAGCTCACTTTGGTCCGAATGTTTTCCCGAAAAAAGTCACAAATTAATAAAATAGCTTGCTTTCATTACAAATAACTCTCTAAAAGGCAAATGAAGATCGATTCTTTTGATTTTTAATGTCTTTCTATATTTCACTAATGAATAAAATTTTACATGAATCTTAAAAAAAAAATATTTGCTTTACCTTTGTCTTTTGCATGTATCTATGCTTTTGATTTTGCAAAAAATATGATATCAGGATTAATTCTTTTGCTTAGATGCAATTTAGTACATATATATTAGCGAGGATGAGGAGACAATGGTCAGCACGAAGTGTGTTAATTTCATATAGTATTTTAATCTATTTTCGTTTAACTCTTTTTTGTTTCTTTTGTAGTAATTTTATTGTATTGGACAAGCTTTTATTTTTCTTTTTTAATTCTGTTTTTTGCACGCGTAATAGTGGTCATGTATTTTTCATGTAGATAATAGTGTTTAATTGAGATAATAATGCACCTTTTAGTTTTTTACTGGTCATGTAGATAATAATACTTAATTGAGGGGAATATTCTCTTTCTGATGCGTAAAAGGGCTTTAGTATACTACTAAGCTTGGAGAAAACTGAGCAAAGGCTTGTTCTGAACTACGCCGCTAGATTAAAACTGCCGTCACACCGACAACGAGAGTAGTAAGAGCAGATAGTGACAAAAATTGCAATTATTTTTGCACTATCAAATTTGATATGTTATAATTTTTTGCTTATTCTCTTAATTTATCATCTCTGTTTAAGATAAGATGAGTGTAGGGAATATTGTAAAAGAAAGTAACAATTATTTGAAATCGTCTATAACACCGACAGAAAAAAATAGAGATTTGTAAGCATAAAGAAGGGGGGAAAATATTTTTTTTCAAAATAACGTACGAGAGAGGGTGAAAATTAAAGGAAGGGAAAAACATGTCATATAAAAAATAGCAGTAGGAAAAGAATGAATAATAATAATAATAATAATAATAATAATAATAATAATAACAATAATATTGTTATTATTATTATTATTATTATTATTATTATTATTATTATTAACAATAGAGGACCAAGGGAAAGTGGGTAATAGTGTTTTATTTAGAGGATAAAAATGAAAAGAATCATATGTTAATTATCTCTCCCCCACACACATAAGTAAAAATTTCCCCTTTTTCGTTTTACAATATTTTTCATAATAATATATTTAGGGGTTTATTTGAGCTCTAACTTTACTAGATGCATGTATATTCGTTATTTCAGTTTCTAGGGATATATCATATTATATTTTAAGTGTGAACAATTTAAGTTAAAATTAATTTACCAATTTATTCATTAAAAACTGAATGATAATTTTACCTTCAAAAACTATATTTTCTCTTTAAAATTAATGTATAGAAATATATCATACTATATTTTAAGTGTGAACAACTTAAGTTAAAATTAATTTACCAATTTATTCATTAAAAACTGAATGATAATTTTACCCTCAAAAGCTATATTTTCTCTTTAAAATTAATGTATAAAAATGTAAAAACACTAAATTATAATATGCAATACATTTGGTAACTTTTTAGCATGGGGTACTTTTAGTATTCCCTAATTTATAATGACTTATAGAGTAGGTATGGTCTTTCTCTTATAAATTACAGGACATAAAATTCTTTTCTTTATATCTAAATAATTTTGATCTTTGTATATCTATTAAGGTATGCCTTTGATCTTTGAACTTTATTGTGCTATGATCTAGAAATAATAACATAGTATATTTAACATCTTTACTTTATTTAGGAATCACGAGAAAAATCTCGAGGAAGATGAGTTCATAGAGTTACGATATCAAATATAACTTCCTCATTGCAGGACAATAACTTAATTTGATTACCTTAGGTCTACATTAACCAAATTTGTCTGTTTCGAGATTTTTTGTGATTTCTTCTAAATTATTTTTTGCAGGTCAAAGTTTTTGCTTTAAAGTAGAATACACATTATATAATATAAAAAGGTAACCACTTCATTCCCGTTTGAAGTAAAAAACAAAAAAAGTAGAAAGAATAATTAATTGAAATAATTGTTTCCAATATAAAGAAAAAGTCGGTCAATATATTAAATATTACTTTAGTATCCTTCAACAGAGACCAATGTGCGACGAGCACTTCTGTTTTAATATTTTTATAGTTCAAATAAATGTATATGAGTAATTAAAATTTATTATTTTAGGTTATAAATTTTGTAATTATTATAATAGAATACATGCGCAACGCGCGAATAATCTAAAAGAGTGGTCATAAGGAATGTATGACGGTGCTAACCTTTAGTGTTCTTTATTAAATTTATCAAGTTTGAAGATTTTATAGGAGAAAAAATGGCAAGAAATAAGCATGGACAATCTTGATCAGTTTATTTTTCAATATGGGAAAATGAAAACCTTATTGATTGAGTTAATCATCCTAACCAAATATTTGAGAAAAAATACTGTAACACGTATCGCGCACTTTCTACAATCTGGCTTGAACTTTTGGGTAGACTCTATAGAATCAACAACTACAATTGTATGGAATACGGTAAAATTCTTCGGTACGGTCATATTTGTTACTATAAATTTTATGAAAAGGAATTCACATAAGCCATCTTAATAGAGTAGTAAATATCGTTTCATCTTCTTAAAATTGGATAATTTGAGTATTTAATTTTGTATTTAGGAGGGTGTTTAATTTTCTCATAGGTCATCACCGTTTATCATTGCAAGAACTTATATTTTTTTAATTTTTTGTAATTCAAATACATTTTTAACAAATTTATGTGATTGCTTAAATTTTTTTTACTTATTGACATGAAATACACGCGCATAAGTCCCGAAACTAATATACTAAAAAAAGTATCTATTCTATCTCCATTAAATTTATAAAAAATATTATTTTCTACATATATGGGTGTCTTTTATAATCGACGCGAAGCGCGGCAAGTTTTTACTACTTTCTCTGTTATCTTTTATGTGGTATAATTTTTTTATGAATGCATTCCAAAAAAAACACTATCTTTATTATTTGAAAATATTTAATTTTAAATTTTATTTTATCCGTATGACATTTTTATAATTATATAAATCGCTTGGTATACTTGATACTAATTTAAAAACCTTTCATCTTTTTTTTAAACTTCGTACTCAATCAAACCGCTCCTATAAATTAAAAATTAGGAGCATAATTCTCATAGTGGCCTTGTCTGCAAGGGTGTTACATAAATTTGGCCAATCTTTAAATCAAGAAATTAAAAATTAAATCCCAATTTTAAACAAAAGGGTGGAAATATTGTTTTATTAATTCCGCATTTAGGATCCTCAGTGTCATGTTCCTACCACGTGGATCCCAGCTGTTCATCTACCTTTAATTCAACCTTGTACTTTCATTTATGACTATTCGTTTTCCAAGTTTAAAAGTATTTTTTCAGAAATTTTTTTTTTTTTTTTTAAATTTAAAGTGTTTGGCCAAGTTTTTAGGGGAAAAAAAGTGCTTATGAAGAGAAACAGAAACGGACACAGTATTGGAGAAACAGAAAAAAATAACTTTTTTGATAAGCGTTTTTGAGAAAAATACACATAGAAGCACTTTTTAAAAGGTTGGCCAAACATTAATTGCTGCATGAAAGTACTTTTTAAAGTAGCCAAACACAAAATATTGGCATCAGCATCAGCATAACTATCTCCATCCGAAACATCAGAATCCTCGTCAGCTGAAAGAATAACGACTGTCATTGAAAACAGATGCCCTGTTCGGGTCATTCTCCCATTCTTCGATCTCTAGATCGAGTTGCTAGCTTCTTGTCTACCAGTCCTGGATGTAGATTCTCGACGAATCAGCGGTATTTTCTTCGTCATTTGGACCCACTTTTCATTCCATTTGTGGGAATTTGATGATCTGTAAACTGTCCCTAACGAGCGATTGACTCATGTTTGAACATGATGAATCACTTTGTGCCTCACTGAGGAATCTTGGATAATGGACGAAAGCCCGATCCAGCAATATAGCGTGAGTGAAGAAGGGCAATGTCACTTGTAAAGCTCTTTCGTCGAGTGCGCGATCATGACAGGACTCGAGGAAGAAGCCCCGTTTCGTACGTTTTCTAGGATCAGATAGAAGCACCACCCCAAAATTTATCCTTCTTTTCTTCTGTTTTCTGACTGCAATCATAAGATCAAGATCAGAAGTTTCAGGATTAGTTTCACTCTCTTCATCTTGAGGTTCCAAATTTGCTCCTGAATATTAAGGATAATTATTCTTATCAAAAGTACTTTTGAAAAAGATACTTTAAAAAAATATATTTATAAAATAAACTGATTTTTTCAGATTGAAGACTACTTCAGGGCTGGAGTAAAGAGCCAGAAAAGCACCTGTCACGAACTGTTCAAAAAAGAACCGAAAACTGCATAG
Source organism: Nicotiana obtusifolia (assembly GCA_002018475.1). NCBI lineage: Eukaryota > Viridiplantae > Streptophyta > Magnoliopsida > Solanales > Solanaceae > Nicotiana > Nicotiana obtusifolia. The sequence goes on from MCJB01007269.1 coordinate 43,786, forward strand.
GGTCTGAGACTCACTTCCTTGAAAAGAAGGAGAGGGGTTATGTAGGTAGTAGCCGTTCAAAAAATATAGCGATTGCTCGATCAAAACCGGTCAATAAGACAGATCTGGATCCTGAGTGGGCTCCCCTACTAAACCACTGTACTAATCTTTATTGGTTAAGGGTCCTAATCACTTGCCACGTAAACAAATTGACAAGATAAACCCAAAACCCAGAAAAAAACAAGAGATTGGATTTTTTAAAAACGATTTTTTGGTTGGTGCATTGATATAAAACAGTAAAACCAGAAAGTGACATTATGCCTTGATGTATATTTGTTATTTTAAGCAATTTTGTTCCTCTCTAAGTTTACGTGTAGAAATATGCTTTAAAACATGACAAACAAGGGCGGAAATAAAAGCCGAGCTACATGTTCGGCCGGATTCAGCTGCTTTTGCTTAACGATATATTTTATGTTAAAAAATTTATTAAATATGTACAAATATTAAATTTAGAATTCAATCACTAACAATCAGCATTACGAGCTATTCATCGAAGTGGTATACTATTAACTTTCGTACGGGATGTAACTCCTATGCCGCGTAATGGCTGTAGACCTCCGGAAAAAAGACGTGTGTAGGACTAAACATTGAAGAAATCTCAAGAGAAATAAAAGATTCGATGATCTAATCAAATAATAGTACTATGGTTCGAGAGAAAGTAACAGTATCTACTCGGACACTACAGTGGAAGTGTGTTGAATCAAGAACAGACAGTAAACGCCTTTATTATGGACGCTCCCAACCCTAGACACTCTAAGATCCTTTTTCAAACCTGCTCCCATTTCGAGTCAAGAAAAAAACAGCTCGAATGGTACGATCCCTCCGTCACCCCAGAATGAAAGGGGTGATCTCGTAGTTCTTGGTCTGTGAAGATGCGTTGTTAGGTGCTCCATTTTATTTTTCCATTAAGGCCGAACCTAAACCTGTGCTCGAGAGACAGCTGTCCATACATTGATAAGGACGTCGATGTGAGCTCTTCGCCACCTGGGGCTGTAGTATGTTCCAAGGGTTGGGCTGTTCGCCCATTAAAGCGGTACGTGAGCTGGGTTCAGAACGTCGTGAGACAGTTCGGTCTACATCCGGTCGTTCAAAAACCAGATTCTATAAAGCTAATATCTTGGCTCCATCTCTGACGATAAATACTTATTCGCACCGAGTGTTCATGCATAACTAAATAATTAACTGCAACGATCAACAAATCAAAGTAAATATGCATATCACTTACCCATATATATCTTACATTCATTGATTTGGTACGTACACTCGGTGCAAATAAATTTTTTCTCTTAAAACAATAATTAACAAAAATATGTATTTTACAAAACTTGTAGTTAAAAAAAAAAAAAAAGGTTCAAACCAACACCAAGTTAACCGGACCTATTGTTCAAAGATCTTTGGCAATTTTTGAATGAACAATTCAAGAATTAAATCCTATATTTATAATTAAAAATAAGGGAAAGAATATTAAATTAGTTACTGGCTTAGCACTTCCACTGCCGCAAATTAAGGATCCCATACTACCCATTCATATTAATTAGCCACTATTTATAATATATTGGCTTATGGTCCTAATCATTCGCAATTTAAAATTGAAATGAAAAGAAAAAATAAAACCCAAAAAGAAGGAACAATACATTGGATTAAGAGGTCGATTGGTACGAACACAAGTAATGCAGGGATTAGTAACGCAAGTATTAGTAATGCAGGCATTGTAGTGCTGGGATTATTTTTTATCAAGTGTTTGGTTTATTGTATTAAAAATTAGCTATGCAATGTATAATCTAAGTTTGTGTTTGGTTTAAAACTGTACAAAATCTTCTTTACAATTATACCCTTGAATATTAAAAATTTAAAGGGTTTGAGGGGCGGTTTAGTAATTTTAGTAAGCCCTCCTATGAGGTATAAGTAATCCATGTATTAGGTATGCATAAATTGAATTGAACAATCAAACATTGTATTGGACGGATTAAATTTTTATACAGGGATTATTTTACTTAGTACAGCCTACCAAACGACCTCTTAGGGTGTTATCCAGGTATAGTTAATGCAGAGATTAGTAATCCTTTGATTTCTTTTGTATTAGCTAGGCTCTCCTATGAGGTATAAGTAATCCATGTATTAAGTATGCATAAATTGAATTGAGCAACCAAACATTGTATTTGACGGATTAAATTTTTATACAGAAATTATTTTACTTAGTACAGCCTACCAAACGACCCCAAACTATTGAAAATTCTAATATTTCATACTCTTTTGCGGTAGGTGCATATAATTAAAAAATAGTAAAACGAGAAGGTGACAACTGACAACATACCTTACTAATAATTGACAATTGCATTTACTCATCTCATTCAATGGAGTTTTTTTATTTTTTATTTTTATTTTATTTTTATTTTTTTTAATTCGAGTTCCCTCTTTTACTTCCATTTAATTCCTCATAAATTATTGCATATTCTTATCCAATTAAACTCATTTTCTTTCCTCATTTTTTTCCCCTTCAAAATTTTGATTACTTGTACCAAGTCATGTTCAATAGTCACTATTAATAATTAATATATTGATGTACAACAATTCTAGGCCCCATTTGATCAGATTTTTGGAATAAAATTTCGAGAAAATATTAGGAAAAGTTTATGCAAGGAAAAAGGGATAGGATATTGTTATTTAAGCAACTTTTTTTTTCTCAATTTTAAGTGCCTCAAAAATATTTTTTTAACCAAACGGGACATTATAAAGGGCAAAGATCACTTTTAGCCCGCGACTGAAACTATTTATATTCGCTAGCCGTAATTAGGAGTGTTCATAAAATATGAAAAATCGAACTAAACCGACCAAAAAATCTGATACTTTTTAGGTTTGGTTTGGCTTTGGTCTTGAATTTTAAAACCGATCAAAATTTGATTTGGTTTCGGTTTTAATCACAAAATAACCAAAAAAAAATCGAACCACACAGACTATGGAAATAACTATTTAAATTTATTATTACACCTATATAAATGTATATATTTATATAAAATTTCTAAAATTGTATGGTACATATGAGTCATTTGTATTTTTACTCCAGTTCTTTGCTACTATAATAATCTAATTCTTTGCTTTTATATTCTAGTTTGATTTTGGTAGTTTCTTTTGCTAAGTACAAGAATTTATTTCACGTTAAAAATAATCGATTTTTAATTGAGTAATTAAATTATTCATCAGTATTTGATTCAATTATTATTATTATATCTTGGTAAAAGATATATTACTCAAAGAGCAATTGATTTGATAGTGTTACGTTAAATGTACTCGCCGGAATATGTGTTTGGTAGTGTATGTCTCATATTTAAGAAAAAAATCAATAAATAACTGAAAAAACCGAAAAACCGATAAAAAACAATAAAAACCGAATCAATAAAAAACCAACTTAGTTGGTTAGTTTGGTTCCAATATTTGAAGAACCGACTTACTTGGTTTGGTTTCTTTTTAGGAAAAAATTGATCCAAACCGAACCATGAACACCCTTGGCCGTAATAATGTATAAAAGTTATATACTATATATATATATATATATATATATATACATACAATATACATACAAAAAAAAAAATACTATTATTTTAAGAGTGGCGATATAATATTATTTTTACCTTTTATAAATAGGTCTCGAGCCAATAACTGTAGATTGGAATATGTTGGAACTGCATTTTATTGAGATTTGTAAAATAAAATTAAATAATTCAGAAAAAGGGAAAGAAAAAAGGAAAAATAATAGTGCTAGTAATAATTAAAAACAATAAAGAAAAAAACAAAAGGCAGATAGAGCAGTGAATGTGGAAAAAGAGAGACGTCGCTCTTAGCTAACTTTACTAATTTCATTCCCAACCAACACCACTATAATATATCAAAAGAAAAAAAAGAAAGTACACTGCTACTACTCCTCACTTGGAATTAGAATTAGGTCCTTACCTATTTTGATTACGATTTGTGGGGTTTTTTTTAACATTCTTTCTTGTTTTTTCACATGAGAATACCCCATTACTTTTTTGATTGATTCTTTCTTCGCTGAACTCAAAGATGCTTTCTTTTTTGCTATGACTATGGGATCTCATTTGGGGTTCTGCTTTTCTTATCAAAATCTTGAAACAGTTTGAAGAAAAAGAAGATGAGTCTTGATTTTGGATCCAGGTTTATGGAGCTTTTCAGATGATTTGATTAATGAGGTTTACTTTTTTATTTCTTGAATTTTACATATTTTTATGTAATTATTTCTCTTGTTTCAAGATTTGTTTGGGATAAAGTTTTGATCTTGTAAAAAAAAAATGTATGCTTTTAGCTCATTTTGGCAACCTAAATGTTCCTGAGCTTATTTTGTCTTTGTTTTCTCTAAGCTTTTTGTTTGTATTTTCGATTTTAGCTCATTTAAGCTGATTATTTGGAGATCCAATTGATTTTTTAGGTATAGGGATGGATACTGAAGATGTTTCAGGAAGAAAAATATGAACCTTGCTTTCGAGGAAAAATAAATAAAGTTAGAGTATCAACTTCATTTCTACCTAAAAAGTTGTGTCTTTTGAGTATATAGGAAGACACCCTTTAGATTCCTAGTGTTTTAGTGTAAGAATATGTCAAATATCTCAATTACTCTTGAAAGGGGGAACTGCATTCATTTGTTTATTAGCTAATTGGCACATTTGTCAGGGCTTTGTGCTTCTCTTCTTTGAGTATGTAGGTTTGTGGAGTAATATTGTTGTCATTGCTGTCGAAATAAGCTAAGAGTGTCTGAAAACAAGATAGAAGATGGAGGGGGTTTAATATTTTGGGGGACTGGCATTTCAGGTCTTGTCAAAAGTTGAAACATCTTGGACTTGATTTTCCAACTTCTATTGATTTATGTGATAAACATGCCACATAGTTATGATCATTATACAATGGAAAGGGATCAGTAAGATAATTCCTTTTTTTCTTTTAACACAATTGTAGGATACTAAGATGACATCAGAAAGGTTAACAGGAGAAGAATCTATTCAACAAGATTTGGAGTCTTTAAGCGTGTCGAAAAGGCTAGTCAGAAGTGTGAGCCAAAAGTTGAAAAAGAAGAACCATAGAAGCGGAGGGGGAGAAGAGGATGACGACAGGGGTGTCTCCTTGAAATGCCTAACCTTATACGGCAGAGGGGGTGGTTGCAAAGTAGGTGCTGACACTGGCGATGAGTGGGGGGATTCATGCGGTAGAAGAAGGTCGAATGCAAGTGAGGAAGGCAAAGGCTATGCCCCAATATGTGGAAATGAAGAAACCACAGTAGATTGCTTCGCTTATGGTATGAGGGAAAAATTCTGGAGGAGGACTAATAGGAAATCTCTAGAACTTGAAGCAGCACTACAGAACAAAAGCATGAATGTGTTTTTGCCGGATGACATCCTTGAAATGTGCTTATTGAGGCTTCCTTTTATAAGTGTCATGAATGCTAGGCTGGTGTGCAAGAAATGGAGAAACTTGACAATGACGCCTCGTTTTTGGCGAATGAGGCAAGAAGGTTCATTTCAGAATCCATGGGTTTTTCTCTTTGGGGTTGTAAAAGACGGTTGTTGTTCTGCAGAAATACATGCATTGGATGTTTCCTTCAACCAATGGCACAAAATTAACTCTGAAATTCTGAAAGGAAGGTTTTTATTTTCTGTTGCCGGTATCCATGATGATGTTTATGTTGTTGGAGGCTGTTCTAGCCTTACTAACTTTGGGAAAGTTGATAAGAGCTCATTCAAGACACATAAAAGCGTGCTCGTTTTCAGTCCCTTGATGAGAACGTGGCGTAAAGCTTCACCAATGAAGCATGCAAGATCATCCCCTATTTTAGGAGTTTATGAAATCAGTTCAGACTGTTTAATTATTAGGAATCAACAAACTCGAGGAGACAGAAGATTTTACCGTCCAAGAGTTGGTGGGGTATCTGATGTATACGAGGATCCTCATAGACTTTCAGTTAGACGCCAATCTCGACATTCTCTGGATGAGAACGAGCTTACATCATTGCCCAGTGTGAAACCGTACAAGTTTGTCAAACAAAAAGGCGAACATTCAAATAAAGATCAACAACGCTTTATCTTGATTGCTGTAGGGGGTCTTGGATGCTGGGATGAGCCTCTGGATTCTGGGGAAATTTATGATTCCATGTCAAATAAATGGACAGAGATCCAGAGGCTTCCTGTTGATTTTGGAATAGCTTGTTCGGGGGTCGTGTGCAATGGGATGTTTTATGTTTATTCAGAAAGTGATAAGGTAGCAGCATATGACATTGAGAAGGGCTATTGGGTTAGAATCCAAACCAGTCCATTCCCTCCCCGAGTTCATGAATACCACCCTAAACTTATATGCTGCAATGGACGGTTATTTATGCTCTCTGTCTCGTGGTGTGAAGGAGAAGGTCAGATTGGCAGGAGAAACAAAGCAGTAAGAAAGCTTTGGGAGCTTGATCTTGTGTATCTCACTTGGACAGAAATTTCAACACATCCTGATGCCCCAATGGATTGGAACGCTGCGTTTATTGCTGGTAAAAACTTTATATTTGGAGTTGAAATGTTCAAAATATTCGGGCAGGTGCTAGACTTCTTGACTGTTGGAGAAGTATCTGGTGCTGGAACAAGCTGGAGCCATATCTCAAGGAACCGTCTACCCCATGAATTGGATGCTGCTTCTTGCTTGACTAAATCCATGGCAGTTCTACACTTGTGACGGATCAAAGAAGATCTACGATAACATCTGTTTCCTCAGCTTCAGATCTTCTGAATGCCAACTAGTCAAAATACGTGCAGTGTTGATCATATTCATTTGTTATGGCCAGTTTTTACCATTTGTTGGACGTTTGATGCTGTTTAACTAATCTATATATTCTTGTTTATTTCATTATTATTCGAATTAGTTCTGTTGATGCAGGTCATTCATTTGTTGTGTAATATGATTTTGAGCATAGGAATAATAAACTCTTTTTTTATGGTTCAGCAGCTCTTCTTCCTTTTCAATCTTTTTTCTACATATGAATGAGAAAAAGAACTTAAAAATAATTCAGGTCAGTGAACTCTCGCTGACAACAATTTTGGGACAAAAGTAGTATTTGGAATCGACTGAAGATTTTCAAGAAGGGGCGCCTTGCTGCCATATGACCAAAGATGTGATAAGGAGGTCACAGGTTTGTGCTGTGAAAGCAGCTTCCTGTAGAAATGCAGGATAAGGCTCTGTATAATAGATCCTCGTAGTCCGGCCCTTCTCCGGACACCGCACGTAACGAGACCTTAGTGCAAACGGCTACCCCTTAGAAGCTTCAAATCAACTGAATTAGATCATGGATCACTTGTTTTTATGGTGCAGCAAAACTCGTAAAAATTGAATAATAATACATTTTACAACAATAAACCTTGCAACATTTAAAGAGGACAATAATCTTCTGAAGAAAATAGAATGAATAGACATGAAAAAGAATGAACACCAGAAAGGTGGACTAGGGGAAGAAGGAAGAATACAAAACCCCTCTATAAAGAAGAAAAAGCAAAAGAAAATACTATGTACTTGCATCATACAAGTTACAACAAGAAAATACACTGATTCATCTAAGAAACTCAGCAGTGGAAATGGCCACAATTTCATCAATGGTGAAGTGAAAACCTCGACGAAGATTAGCCCGTGTTTGGGAATACCCCCGAAAAGTTCGGAATTCTGTCAACATGCTTCAGCGCCCGCTCAGCAATCTGTCGTGTCCTATAATCACCATGTTGGAAAGCATCAACGAGAGCTGTGCTCACGTTCGGATCACCAGCGACTTCAAGAGCTATATCCACTGTACGCAGTAGTCTTTCAGCTGCCCAAACTGCTCTTCTGCGCAAATTTTCAGTACGCTTCTCAAGTAATACATCAAGAATAGGTTTGATTCCTTCAGTCTCACACAATATCTGGACACCTTCTTCGATATCAACTCCATCATCTAACAAAGTGCATACAGCTGCAAGTGATGCCTCAACAACCTTTTCATTTGTGTGGTCAAGAAGTGCAACCAACTTGTCCACGGCTTGTCCTTCCAAGAGACAGAAGGTATCTCTCAGAGAACATGTCCCACGATGAACCTTACACAATCCCGTTATAACAGGTGGCTTGCTCAAACAAGGGAAGATCGAGACACAAAAACCTGGCTTCGGCAGCTCAGGCAATTTGGTCAAGTTCTTGGATTCTTGAGATAAGTTCTCCAAAGCCATGGCGGAGACCATCTGCACATTATCAAGTCCATTGGTCTGCAGAAGTTCAATGAAGAGTGCGGTAACATTCTGTTCACGACAAAGTGCGATAGCATCAGGCTCATCAGTCACAACAAATGTGATCCTTGAGAGAACTTTCACGAGCCCTTCTAGATATGGCGTAACAAAGCGACTCCCTCTTGTCTCTCCCTGTCGGATACTAACTACCCTCGAGATTACCAGCGGGAAGACACCTTCGTCAAGCATTTGCCTAGTAAGTCCCCTATCCCTTTCAGGGAGATCAGCTAAAAGACCAACTGCCGCAGCTTGCTCCTCGGTTATACCAGTATTCTCTGATATGACTTTAATTAGACTACCAAGCTGACCTGATGTACCACGTAAGCAACGAGCGAGTTCTTGACCCATATGAGGAGAGAGGTTCCGCAGAAGCTTTATTGAAGCTACCCGAAGATCTTTCTGTGGAGCCTCGATAAACTGAACCAAACTAATAGTCGCAGCCGAGCTTTTAATGGCAGAAACAACATTAAAAACAGTTGTGGGAGAACTGGTTAAACCAACAAGAACTTGGAGAAGCTTGCATTCTATTGCAGGACCGGTGTTGCTAATAAGATGTAGAAAATTGTGAACTATGTCCTCTGAGACAAGTGTCTGATATTCAGAGCCAACCGGAACTGAATCAAAGTCATAGCCTGAGTTGACGATATTTGCAAGGATTGTTGCAGAAACTTCTTTCAGTCGCATGGGCAGTTGGTTAGCCCCAACAAAGAAGAGATCCTTCACAAGAGGAGGAAGTATACCTGCCTCTATGAGGATCTTGGCACTAGACTCGTAAGACGAGATTTGATTTAGAGATTTTAAAGCAGCCTCCCTTGATGACATGTTACCATGTTTCATGATGTTGATCAGTGATGAACCAACAGTCCTTGCCACCAATACTTTCACATTATTATTGAGAACCAGCTCACCAAGGAAAGCAGCCATGGAAAGTTTGGTTTCTGGCGATCCTGTAACAATTGATGGGACAATAAAATTAACTTGGAAGATGTTGAATGAAAAAGCACACAATTTTGCTTAGAGAGATGTAACCAGTATAACGAGAAAGTATGGTCAATCTGGGACATTGCTGCCAAATATCCATGGTTGATGAGTTTGTGTGTATCTACTTACCTCAAACACAATGAGCATGAAGCAATCAGTAATAATTAGTATATAAGTCTGAAAAAGAAAATTTTAGAATGGAAACAGGCAACAGTATGTGATTTTTTGGTTAACTAAAAAGACATCAGAAGGGGTTATGTCCCAGCTCCCCTCCAGATTTCCAGCCTATGTTGCTGGATGCAAAAGTGGTGTACTTTAGGAGGATCCGACATGGGTGCGGCAGCATTTTGGAGAGTGCGGACAACATAGTTTCCAGCCGACCCACCACCAAAAAGAACCACTAAACACAAAAGCAGATGCACACACACAAATATATGTCTAGTGAGCGTGTCCTCACACGTGCATGTGGAAGTCTCTGAGAAATTTAAGTCCCGTCACTACTAGATCTCTTACCAGAGGATTTATTACCTATACTAAGAGAAGATCTTGTACATAAAAGGAATCATGCTAACCTACCAAATTAGGCAGTGGCTATATAGTTTGAAAACTGCTGATTACATTCTTGATAAGGAACTCTCTCTCCTTAACCACCCTTCCCCCCATGTGAGTGAGGGAGTGAAACTTGTATTATTTGTATAATCAAGACTATATAGTCAGATATGAGACCCCGTAACAACATACCCCAAAAAAAGAAAAAAAAAGAACAAAGGTGTAAACGAGACAGTCTACACTGTTGGAGAAAGAGTCAGAGGAAATCAAAGAAAAATGGACAGCGACATATGGAGGAAAAACAAATCCTACATGATAATCAGGATAGTTTAAATGAAACTTCAGACCTAACGCAGGTGTTCCAGAAAAAGTTTTTATCAGAAATCTGAAATTGTTCCACAGATTTGGGATCTCCATCAATCTATGATGATGCATCCAGATACTTAAGACTTAATCCTTCTAAGGCTCTACAGAATGATATGATGAGGAAAACAATAACGATTTAGGAAGAGTTCCAGAAAGCATCATAAAGCATTCCAGAATGCATCCCAATAACCTGACTGTTTCAACTGCTAAAGCTTTGAAAGTCAAGCCTTAATCTATAACAGAAAGGAAGCTCAGATATGATTTCATTTAGAAAATGTTCATGGAACATCATGAATTCCTTTCCATGAATATCACACAATTTTGGAGGTAAAGCATTCACTTGCAATGCATGATATTTCAGAATCAACTTATATGCTAAATAAGGAAGTGAATTATATCGCAAGGAGGGAAAGCGATGCAAATTAAGAGAGCGGCACATGAAGAAACTTCAGTTGGCTGGGTAAAGGAAAAGAAAGAAAGAAAGGATGTAACAATTGCATGGACATCTTACTGATCGACAAAAGCCAAACTTGAGACAAGTTCTTCTCCACCCAAGGATAGCAGATGCAGATATAAATGAAACTTTCATGAAAGCACTTTTACTTTAAGAGTTTTCTGTTCATTGTCACCATAGTAAATTTGCTATTGTGATAAGACCTGTAGCAGTTCTTTAGGATTGGGGTTATTAGTTAGGTCATATTTATTTTCAGTAACTTTTTTATCAGTTGTTCCCTTGTCTTAAAAATGTCAGCTTTAGTACCTTTGAATCAGCTTGATTCACAACAATTAGGAGTCCTAGATTGTTAGGATGAGGATTGTTAGTCTTTTTTCCTATAAATAAAACTTTATTTCAACTTTGTAATTCATTCAACCATTATTATTAATGATATTTTGTCTTTTGGCCTTTATATCTCTGAATAGAACTTCTAGAGTAAGTTTTTCCCTTGATTTTCTATCAATAAAATACGGTTTAAACATACTTTGAAGTGAAGAACTTCCTACTAAGCTGACGCTCTCACATTTGAAAACTCCTCATGGCATATGACTTACAATACCTATTAGAATCGTACGAATAACTAAAATATACTGACTAAGAAAAAGGGTGCTTAGATTTATTTGTTAATTATCCTGCATATGCCAACTTGCTCTCCACACCGAAATGGTTTATTCTTTAGACTTAATTAATTTGAGTTTGTTGTTTCAACAATAAAAGGCAACAGAGAGAGAGAGAGAGAGAGAGAGAGAGAGAGAGAACAAGCAAATAAACAACAAGCAAGCTGTCATCCTCTCAAGCCATCAAGCGGAACAAATAAACATTTATAGTACATACAAAGAGGCACAAGAGATGGAGATTCAGACATCAAGTAATGTACCTTCAAGTAGTAGAGTTAAGAGGGGCTGCAGCCGACCATTTTCAGCCATTTGTTTTACATTAATCTCACACTTTTCCAGGTTCTCCAGAGTATTCTCAGCCTTCTCAACAGTCACAAGATTCTCCGATTTGCTGCTAGCCATTCCAACCAGAATCAGAATTGCCCCATTAACTGAACCAATTTTTTCGCATATAGTCTTAGATTTCGATAGCTCGTACAGCAAAGAAATGGCTGCCTCTCTTTCTTTGGATTGTTCATGTGATAAGAACTTCACTATTGTCCGTACATTGTCTCCCTCAGCCATTATTTCCTGAGGAAAGAGCAGGGCATATGATAAAAGAAATTAAAAAGGGGAAAACATAAATTATAGAAACAATCAACATCATAAAAACGACTTTGGTAACAACATAAGTACTTTTTTACCAAAGTTCTACAACCTTATTATCAATGTCGTCCTCCACCACAACTAGAAGCGTTTCAAGAGCTTTACATCGAACTCTGCGGCTGCTACTTCTTAACATTCCTACAATCATGGGTATGAGCTCCGCATTTCGGATAACATGTTTGTTAGAGCGACTTTTTTGGCAAAGGTGCTGGACAAACTTTAAAGCCTGCATAACATCACCCTCCCCACTACCCAGGGATAATGATTTGTGAGCCATATCAATTTGTGCAGCTTCATTCCTTGCATTCCATTCTTCGATGGTATTTCGTAGAGCTATACTTGGATTCAGCTCCGTGCTATTCAGATCTCTATGCGTTAAAGGGCACACAGTCTTTCTTCCACTATCCCTACATTCCTCGAACCATTTCTCAATAGCTTCCCTCTCGAAAGTCATGCCATTTTCCAGGGTAACCGGATCCTGCATTACTTGTTTTGTTAAGGGACATATAAATGCATCATAAATTGGTTCTATGTGCAGTCTCTCGAGATGGTAACTCTCCTCGGAAGGGCTACCAGGATCATGATTCCCATCCCAGCTTTCAGCCATTAAAGCTTTGTACCTGTCAATGCATCTAAAATAACTTCAAATCCTAACACAAAAATCTCAAACAAACGGCAGGTCATGCATAAGCTGACCTCTTGACCAAGAGTTTTCTCACACTAATCTGAAATGCTACTATTTCCATGATGTGATGAAAAAAGAAAAACTAAACATGTAAAGCAATATCATCCCTTGTCCATTTTCCTAGACTTCAATTCTAGAGATGAAAGCAAAAAATAAAACATAAAATGGAAAACAGAGAGGCTTCATAGAATGCTACACAATACTAAGGGGTCGTTTGGTTAGGAAACAAGTTATCCCGGGATAACTTATCCCGTGATTGTTATCCTACCAGACCTACAGTAGAGATAAAAATAACACTACAATAGCGGGATTAGTTATACCTCAATTTTATTCCAACCAAACGTGGATAAACTCATCTCAAATTTAATCCCGAGATTAATTATCCCTTATCCCTCATACCCAACGAGCCCTTAGTGTCCGCTTATAGGAATTCTTTTAACCAAGCTTATGTTTTTAATCAAGCCATCAGCAATTCTCTTCTATTCAATTGTTGTCATTACTACGCTTTAATGATATATAGAATTCCATCTTTGAAAATGTGACCAAAACAAAACAAAAGGAACTTGTAACAGAAGATCCCAAAAGAGAAATGACTGGGGTGCTATACAAATAGTACCCTCCTATAATCAGAGATCAAAAGTACAATGATCCAGTAAAATTAACAACTCACTGATCAAGTTCAATGACAAAATATAAGTCAATATAAACCAAAAACTATTTATACTCCAATTTCAATTGGCAAAAAAAGAAACACTCTTTACTTGGGGCAGTTAAAAAACCAGAATTGAACTGAAAAAAGCATCAGTTAACCAAAAAAGCTCATACCTTTATGGAAAAAGACTTGTTAACTCAAGTCAAGACTAAAAGGGAAACTATGAAATCAACTTTGCAACAAATTCCAAAGATGAAATTGAGCAGAATTCAGATTGCTCCATGAATCTTGAATTTAGGGTTTGAATGGGGCCATGTTGGAGAGGAAGAAGGAAGGGAAAGAGCTGGCAGCAGGAGTTGATGTTGATGAATCAATACAACAAACAAGTGGAAAACTACAAATTATGATTTTTTATTTAAGTAGTTGGGGAATATTTAAATACTTAAATTATTGGGTTGACTCATAAAACTTCGTTGACGAACAAGGAAAGCATAGTCTTTGCTCTGCAACTTCAGAAAACCGGCCTTCATTTCTACATTGTGAGCAGCATTGGAGTAAAACTTTTCTTATTTTCAATATTTTAGTTGTATTTCTTTTTCTTTTGCAAACCATATTTATACTAAATTTAAATTTAAATTTTTGTCTTTATTAGTGTTACAAGTTATATAATTTAATTACTTATCTAAACATATAGAAAACAAAAGAGCTATACAAGCTATACCAATTAGTTATGATTGAGGTTTTGTTATGTTGATGTACTTACATTAAATCTAATATTTGCCAAGAAACTTAATCGATTTAAAATGAAGTTAAAGTTGAGAAAATGATACCGTATAGCTACTCTCAAAATAATAATAATAATATATATATATATATATATATTATATATATATATATATATATATATATATTATACTTAAAATATATAAATTTTATATACTTTTTCGAGCAACTCTCAACCAACAATATGCGATTCATTCCCGTAAAGATTAACACACAAGAAGACTCATTACCGCTCCGTGGGGAGCGGGATGAGTGATACATCTGACGAGCGCCGGTGAAGAACGCAAGCAAAGCTGGAGCTCGGGTATTGATATATTCCATCAAGAGAAAGGAGGCAGACCGGTAAGAAGGCCGACCACATAGGGGCGGCGAATCGAAAAACTTAGCTTTTCGAAGCGGACCAATCTTCCGCGCCGCCCCCTTACTCTCTCTCTATAAAAAAGCCTGCGGAAAGCGCGAAGAGCTAAGCCACTAATATCTTTTCCGACTAATGAATGTAAATATTTTCGGTCGGAGGCTAAAAGTAATCTTTATCATTTGTATATTGGAGTAGAAATAAGTGTAACATTAAGAAAACTTCTATTTTCGAGAATCTCTAATTTGTCTTAAATTAGTGAAGAATGAAAAAGATGAGTATAAATAGAAGAGAATAGACATAAATAATTCCTATAGTCAATCGACTCAATCCAAATTTGATTAAATAGAGACGTTTTTGGTGTACGTAAGTACTAAATATTTTTCTTTCTTTGTTGTTTCTCACTGTTTTCCCCTATCCTTTTCCAATAGTGTAAAAGCTTTTCCTTTTTTCAAGATACATGCACTTTTTTTTTTTTTTTTCTTGGTCCTAACATGCACATTTTCTTCAATTTATTATTTGCAAGCTCTTTTCTCGACTAGGCAATATAAGGAGGGGGAAAAAGATAGAGAAAAATGACAACCTAATCATCAAATAGCACAAAGTAAATGCGGAGTATAAATAAAATAAACAAGGATTTTTAAGAGATGAGAGTTCTGATCGCAACTCCACTATTGCAAGTTTAAATGGAAAGACACAAACAATAAAATTCAAATACAAACAAATGATTGCTTGGAATTTAGGAGTAATTATTGTTGTTTACATGTATACATTCACTCCTTTAAAATAGGCTTGTAAGCGGGTGAAATCGGACCCATAAGCAGGTTCGGTTCCCGATAAAATAAATCGATGATAAGGAATCGGAATCGAGATAAGGGACTTATCGAGTCAGGCAGCGGGGGCAAGACGCCCGTCCTCGAGTATATTGAGGCCATGACCCCGGGATCGGTCCAAATCTTAAGAGACTTTGGAAATCATTATTGAGCATTCAAACACGATTAACGGAAGGCCGTAATATCCGAGACGAACCAAGTATTACGGTATAGTTCTCGCACACACCAACGGGAATCCAGTAATCAGTTAAACGGGAGATTTTTTACCTTTTATAGAATTGTCCTTAGGGTAAAACTCCCCTACTATATAAAGGGGAGTCTGATTATTCATTAAGCACATTGTAACACGCATCCCAAAGAAATATATTATTATTTTCACTGTTATTCATAGCTCTTATTCTCGTTCATCAATGCTAGCCATTGTGAATCCGGATCGAGGGCAGAAATTTCATCAAGGCTGGAATTATCCTCCTCACGTGGTTTGAAGTTACTATATCTTCATTTGTTTGATCTAATGCGATTTATCGTTTGTATCGAATTAATCCATGTATCCTTAAAACCACCTACAAATTTAATTGTTATCTATTTTTGAGGGTAAACAGTGGCGCCCCACTGTGGGGCTGAGGATAATAGTGGCAATTTTTTGATACAAATTTCCATAATGCACCCTATTTTACATTTGTTCTTTGAAGTATCCTTAATTTCAGATCGAAATTCACAATGTCGAGCTCCCAATCTGCACCTCTAAATGTGGATGCTGAGTCTGGTCACCACGGTGAGAACAACAATATGGTACACGAAGTGCCACCTATCGATCCCATCGTAGTTCCGATCGCGGATCCGATCGACGCTAGCTCACATGTGGCCATCGATGCGAATCTGCCTACCGATCCTGATAACAACGTCCGCAGGGGAGTTCGATCGATAATACACGTGACGGTGAAGGAGATGGGATCAACTTGCTAGTGATCTTCGAAATGCTACAGGCCCAACAGACAGTGATACCCCAGCTGCAAAACCAAAGCCGCGCCCCCAGCAGAGTTGAGCCCGAGCCATCCCGGGAAATCACTCGCAGAAACGAACAAATCACGAAGAGGTCGAGTTAAGCTGAATCCAGGACTAACCCAGAAATCATAAAAATGCTTGAGGAATTGACAAAACGGGTAGAATCGCGAGAAAAGAAAAACAAAGCCAATGACAAAAAGGTGAAAACTTACAATTCCAGGGTCGACAAAATCACAAGAGCGCCACCGATATTGAAGGGCCTGGATTCCAAGAAGTTTGTTCAAAAACCTTTCCCTCCAAGCGCAGCTCTGAAGCCAATCCCAAAGAAGTTTCGCATGCCCGAAATTCCTAAATACAACGAAACAACCGATCCAAATGAGCATGTGACCTCCTACACATGCGCCATCAAAGGGAACCACTTGGAGGATGATGAAATCGAGAGTGTCCTGCTGAAAAACTTCGGGAAAACTTTGTCAAAAGGAGCTATGATATGGTATCACAATTTACCCCCTAATTTTATTGACTCGTTTGCTATGCTTACAAACTCCTTCGTGAAAGCACACCCCGGGGCCAGCAAGGTCGAAACCAAGAAGTCGGACCTCTTCAAAGTGAAATAGAGAGATAATGAGATGCTCATGTCACGATTTCAAATGGAACGAATGGACTTGCCTCCGGTCCTGAACGATTGGGGCCGTTCAGGCCTTCACCTAGGGACTCAATACTCGAAGCTCATTGGCTTCACAGAGTTGAAGCAAAATTTGATAGAATATCCGGCTGTAACTTGGGCCGATATACATAATCGATATCAATCAAAAATTAGGGTCGAAGATGATCAGCTTGGGGCCCCTTCCAGGTCCGTTTATCCCGTCAGAGCTATTGACAGATCCAAAAGAGACATTGATCGTGAATCACGATCAAATAGGGACCGGTGTTAACCATACAACGGAGACCGAAGAGGTAATGGATCCGGATGAAACCCCTTGAGAAGCGAAAGAAGAAGCGATCGAGGTCAAAATAACTAGGGACTCATGAGCAAAAGCAGTTTCGACAGGTCCATGGGCCTAAGGAAGCGCCAAAGTTATCAGAGTACAACTTCAATGTCGATGTTGCTGCCATCGTATATGCAACCGAACGCATCAAAGACACCAAGTGGCCTTGAACTCTACAGTCCGATCTAGCCCAAACGGACCCCAACCTAATGTGTAAATATCACGGCACTCACGGCTATAGAACGGAAGATCGCCGACAATTGAGAGAGGAAGTAGCCCGGTTATTCAACAACGAACATCTCCTAGAGTTCCTGAGCGATCAAGCCAAAAACCATTTCAGGAATAGGGACTCAAAGAAGAAGATCGAGCAGGAGGAACCTCAACACATCATTAACATGAGCATCGGTGGGGTCGCACCAAAGTGTCCATCACTAGAGAAAAACGGACTCGAGATTACGTGCCAGAAGGAACCTTAGCTTTCAACAACGAGGACAATGAAGGCATTGTGCAACCACACAATGATGCACTAGTAATATCTGTAATAAATAAATCTCGAGTTAAGCGTGTGTTAATTGATCTAGGTAGTTCGACCAATATCATCAGATCGAGAGTCGTAGAGCAGCTGCGTCTGCAAGACCAAATTGCGCCCGCAGTCCGAGCTCTAACGGATTCTTTTTTGGGAAAATTATAGAATTTTATTAATAATAAAAACAACACCGCAAAGGAAAAGTACAAGTAAGGGGGACATAGCTCCAGTAGTGTTGCCTATATGCCTTGACTATATAATTACTCCTCTGTGCCTCACATAGCCTCATGTAGAGGAGTCATGGTATAGCTTCTGGCAAAGTCTCACGAGGGCATATAATCTAACAACCATTTGGGACATCCAAAGGCATAGGACCTAAGCGAAACATACACTGAGCTTAACCTTACCTTACAAATCCTATTAAGACCATATTGAATCTAAACGGATTCAATATGGCATGTAAGACCACTAAAGGGGAGATTACACTACTCGTGAACACCGCCGAAACCATTCAGGAAGCAAAGTTCTACGTGATCGAAGGAGATATGCGATACAACGCTCTGTTTGGGAGGCCGTGGATTCACAACATGAGGGCAATGCCCTCAACATTGCACCAGGTGTTGAAGTTCCTAACGCCAGGAGTGATTAAAGCAATTTACGGAGAACAACCGGCCGCAAAGAAGTTGTTCACGGTCAACGAGGTGGTCCCGATATCCGCACTTTCTACGCTAAAGTATCCGAGTTTGGTCGCCAAGAGAGGGACCAAATAGAAATCACCGACATCGGCCCCGACAGAATCAGAGAAGCAAGGGACGAATGAGGACAAAGACTACAGAGTTCCCAAATCCTTCATAATCCCTGACGATTCCGATGCCACCAAATCAACGGAAGAACTGGAACAAGTCATATTGATCGAGCACCTGCCCGATCGTAAGGTATACCTGGGCACGGGGTTAAATCCCGAGCTCAGGAAAAAACTTATTAAATTTCTTATGGCTAACATAGATTGTTTCGCTTGGTCCCACATTGACATAGCAGGAATCCTACCGAAGATAACTACCCATAAGCTGAGCCTGGATCCGAAGTTCCACACGGTCAAACAGAAAATGAGGCCTCATTCCAAAGTCAAGCCACTACAACAAAAAGGACTTTTAGCGGCAATTAATTAACTCTTCAGCGGCAATAAAAATTGTTGCAAAGACTTTTACCGGCAATTAATTAATGGCTGGTGAAGTCGGCATCGCTAAAAGTTTTAGTGGCCATTATAGCAAGTGCTGGTAAAGGCTCCTACTATTGCCGCTAAAAGTCTAGAAGTTTAAGCGGCAATTATTTAGCTGCCATTAAATGGTCACTAAAGCTCCTAAAAAATTCCTAAGTCATACATTTTATGCATTTTTTATTGTTGGTAAAGACACAATCAATTGCCAGTAAAAAGAACTTTTTTTATCCGTGTATTTGTTGGCTTCTGTTATGGCCACTAAAGGTCCATGTTATTGTTAATAGTTTTTGTATTGGACAAAATATGTTATGGCACGTGGCCATCCAAGAAAGAGACACGTGGAACCCAAGACGAGTGGATGACTGAAGACTGAAGACAATTGTTTCGTTTGTCACTGGGAAGAATAATGCTCATAAAGATGTGATAAATGCTTTTCTCCCGGTAGCATTAAATAGGGAATATTCATGGTATTAAGAGCAGTTACCGATTACAAGAAATTTGGTATTTGTGTTCAACATTACATCTTCATCAATAATTGACATTAAAGAAGAGTACGACCCTAAGACCTTCTTCATAGCTATAAATAGTGAGATCGGGTGTCATTGTAAAAGGGACTACTGTTCTAGCAAAAATATACTATATTTTATACAAAACTCAATCCAATCTTAACTTCTAATTTCTCAATTTTTTTTATTTTAGTGCCCGGAAACCTTGTTCCCGTAATTGTTGCTTCTACTGTTTCGTCTGTATCTTAAGGCTAAGTGTTGCATAATTCTTCAATTATTTATTTATTTCAGGATCAAATTAATTCACTTATCTAAAAAGCACGTATAAATTCAACTGTACTGTTTTACGGGTGAATAGTTTGACGCCCACCATGGGGCCTAGATAACCGTGTAATTAAATTGATCCTTGCCTTTTTACTAACGTTTTTTGATCGTTTTTGTCTTAGAAAAAGTCATAAGAAATGGAAGATAACACTGTTAATGACATGCACAATCCCGAGATTCGAGGGGATCAGCCTTATTCCGAGGACTCAATTAACGACACCCATAACGAAGGGAATGACGCTACACTAGTGCATGACAGGCAGTATCCTCGGCATGTTCGGGGGACCACTCGGGATGACGTTGATGAGGAGTATGTTGTTGACGCGGTAAGGGTCTTGCAAGAGCAACAAGCGATCACTATAGGTCACCTCACGCAACAAGATAAAGTTATGGCTAAGTTGAAGCAAGCGCTGTAGGGAGCTTCAAATAATGCAAACAAACGAGATCCGATCCCTCTTGGGATTCCCACGAATCAAACAACAAGGAGGATCGACAACAACACTCCCAGGGGTGAAATTGGCTCCGATGGGGCAGGAGGGAACGAGTCTGATCTCAACAACGAGAATGATTCTTTCAAGAATGAACTTTTACGGTTCATGAGAGAAGTAAACGCCGGCATGGACTAGATCCCAGGCGCACCACCAGTGTTGAAAGGCCCATACTTGAAGAAGTATACTAAATCGTTGTACAAGCCAAGTGCGGGAGCAGAGTTCATCCCAAGCAGTTCAAAATGCCTGAAATGCCAAAGTATGACGGAAATTCAGACCCCCAGGAGCATATTACCACCTACACAACAGCGGTAAAGGGAAATGATTTAGCTCCTCAGGAAATTGAATCTGTGCTGCTAAAGAAATATGGGGAAACTCTCACGAGGGGGGCCTTGACGTGGTATTCGCTGTTACCCGAGCACTCCATAGATTCCTTTTAAATGCTTGTGAATTCTTTTATCAAGGCTCATGCGGGGTGAAAGGCCGGCATATTCAATATCGGGCAAGGAGAGTCCGAGTTGCTACGAGAGTTCGTTACCCGATTCCAGAAGGAGAGAATGTTGCTCCAGGTTATCTCGGATGAATGGGCGGCTAAGGCATTCACCATAGGATTGAATCCAAGAAGTTCAGACGCTTCCCGAAAATTGAAAGAGAGCCTACTCGAGTTTCAAGCAATGACCTGGGAGGACGTCCACAACCGGTACGAATCAAAAACAAGGATCGAAGAGGTTTTCGGACATTGGACATTGGACATTGGACATTGGACAGGTTCGCGATCGACAGGAGGACTAATTGCGATCGGATTAATCGATCACTATAAGATCACTAACTTCAAAAATCTTTACCTGTTCCACCAGGTTGGCATGTTCTTTCTGAGCCTCATCCAACTCGACTCGAAGGTTCTTGACTTCTCTTTCGCGTTGATCGCTCAGAAGTATATACATGTCCCTATTCCTAGCAAGCTCTTTGACTTTGGCCTTGATTTGGCTAAGCTCATCCTAGTACCGAAGAAAGGTCTCATGGTGAAGCACTGAGGCCTGCAAAATAAAGAGAGGAAAAGACATTAGAGTCGTAAAAACCTGGATCCGAAGATAAGAGAATGTGATAACACCTTACCGATTCAGCTCATGTTGAGCTTCATTAGATTAGCATGGGGCATCCATCTCATTCATTTTTGCCTGGTCGTCTTCGATTCCCAGGCACTAGAGGTAACTAGCTATCCCTATAAGGGCAGAAAGAATCCGGGCATCTTCCGGAATGGTGATAACAACAGATCGCTTCTAACCAGGATCCGTGCTCAGAGCGGGGAACCGATTGATCAACCTCGGGCTCAAGCTCGACCTGCCGACCTCCAAGGATGGGCTTTTCCTCGGCACCTCTAAATCGCCTAACCCGGTGAAGTCTTTCAGGGCAGTTGAGTCCACCCTATCAAAGAAGCAACGAAGGGGATCGTCCGCTCCCTGAACCCCTTCGTTGGATTGCTCCTTCGTTGCTCGGGCTTCATCAAACGTAGACTCTGTGAACGAGGGCGATCTCAATATATCTATAACACCGGGAGGAGGGGGCGGAGCCAGCGATCTCGGCCCTCACTTTGGTACCTGCCTCATGAACTTGAGGGGGATTAGCCTCCGTCGTTTCCCCTCGGCTGCCGTCCACTCCTCAGAGATAAACGACTCGTGAGCCACAAAGAGCTCGCCTTCCTCAGGCTCGTCCCCGAGCCGGAAAACTGAGTTCGAGTCAGGCACTTGGGAGCTGGAGTTTTCCTTTGACTTATGAACCAACCTTCTCCTTGGTTTCTTTTTCTCCGAGCTCGGGGAACTCGGGGCCTTCTTCCTTTTCTTCTCTCCTGCTGTGGCTCGGGGCTTCCCCGAAGTAGAAGAATCACCGGGAAAGTCCTCATCCCCAACCGAAGGCCTAAGCTCGATGGTTAGGCAAACCTGCAAAAAAATAATAATAATAAGAATGTGATGCTGGAAGAAGAAGCCTAGCGCAACTTATTCGGGAAAGAGATCTTATCATGGGAACGGGCGTCCCAACGATCCTTCGAGAGTTTGTGCCACGAGCGCTCGGAATAGGGCATATGTGAGACAGTGCCTTTGATCTATTCCTTTAACCGAGGAACATCATTCTAGACTCGAGCTGACAGTTGTTGCACCACGAACACCAATGAGGAAAAAGGGAGATAAGCATGAAATCAAAATTCAAAGGGAAGTTGTACTTACTTTATGCATTCCACCTCTCGAGGAATGGCCTAGATTCGGCCGGAATCAAGTCCGAGGTCCTCACCCGGACAAAGCGTCCCTGCCATCCTCGATCTCGGTCTTTATCGATGCTTGAGAATGGGGCTTTACTAGCCCGGCGCATGAGCTTTATCAATCCCCCTCGGAAGATTCGGGGACTCTACAGACGGAGTAGATGATCTACGATGAACCGACAGGATTCGATCTTGTTCACAAAAAATCGGAGGAGGATTATGATCCTCCACAACGATAGGTGGATCTGACCGAGACATACCTCATACCTCTTACAGAAGTCTATAATTACCGGATCCACCGGACCCAGTGTAAAAGGATATGTGTAAACACTTAGATATCCCTCAACATGGATAGTAATGCCCTCCTCAGAGTCGAGGACCACTATGTCCTTGTCGGCCCAGTTGCAGTCTTTCGGACTACGGTGAGGTCATCTTCGGTGATTGAGCAAATATATCTCGATGCCTCCTCAAGCTGACCTTGTACCAAAGAGGGCTTCTCAACCTTGAAGTCGTCAGCGACCGAACAACCCCCGGGAATGAACATCTTCAAGGGAGGTTCAGGAGCCAGCTCATCGGTAACCACATTAGCAGCGGACCTCCCGAGGTCGAGCACATCGGAAGTGGTTTCGTTGATTTCAGCAGTCGGTTGGGAGGTAGAAGCGACCTTTTGGAAACAGATTTGGAAGTTTTGGCCATTGTTATCCGGAAAATCTTGCAAAATATAGAGAAAGGGTGAAAGTTGACAGCTCAGACGTGTTGGCTTGAGTAGAAGATGAGTAAAAATTATATAACGTACTGAGAAATCTTCAGTAACGGAGGTAAAAATGCCAGAGTATAATAAAGGGTAATGAAATCCTGAAGACACAAGGGTAGAAGTTTGGACGTAAAGTGAAAAATGAATGAAGGAGGGGATATTTATAGGATTTCCACGACGTTTTGCGTCCAGGGGCAGCAAATCAACGGCTAGCATGCTTTTGAAGTCATAATGACGCGACTGACGCGACGTTTCGGTTCTTTGTCGTTTTGTGTCGCAGGGTGTTGAAGAAGAGATCGAGAAACTAATGTCGTTCCTCGTCGTTTCCGTAAAACTTACTCTCCGAGAAACTAGAGGACTATCTGTATACGGGTGAAATCAGACCCATAAGCCGGCTCGGTTCCCGATAAAATAAATCGAGTAAGGGACACGATGATAAGGAATCGGAATCGAGATAAGGGACTCATCGATTCATGTACCGGGGGCACGATGCCCGCCCTCGAGTATATCGAGGCCATGACCCCGGGATCGGTCCAAATCCCAAAAGACTTTGGAGAGCATTATTAAGCATTCTAACACGATTAACGGAAGGCCGTAATATCTGCGACGAACCGGGTATCACGGCGCAGGTCTCAGCACGCACTGACGGGAATCCAGTGATCAGTTAAACGGGAAATTTTTTACCTTTTATAGAATTGTACTTAGGGTGAAACTCCCTTACTATATAAAGGGGAGTCTGATTATTAAGCACATTGTAACACGCATCCCACAAAAATATATTATTATTATTATTATTATTATTATTATTATTATTATTATTATTATTTTCACTGTTATTCATAGCTCTTATTCTCGTTCATCAGTGCTAACCATTGTGAATCCAGATCGAGGGCGGAAATTTCATCAAGGCTGGAATTATCCTCCTCACGTGGTTTGAAGTTACTATATCTTCATTTGTTTGATCTAACGCGATTTATCATTTATATCGAATTAATCTACATATCCTTAAAACCACTTACAAACTTAACTGATATCCGTTTTTGAGGTGCTCGAGAAAGCAAAGCAACATTGTCATTTGCGCAAGATATAGTGTAGCCTAGTATCAATTGGACAAGTACTTTTCATAGGACAAGGATCTATGCTATTTTTTTAATCTCAACAATCAGAATTTGGATACCCTTGCAAAAAAGATCATTAGTTAAGATGTTTCATATTTGATCACAACTATGTTACTAACCAAGGACTACTAGAACAAAAAGCTGTTATAGAATATATCAATAAAAAATGAAATAAATATACAAAGCAGCTACAGTTTACAGTGATATCTATATTAAGAATCTCTTCTATTTCCAGGTTCCAACCCCTTCCACCTGGAGTGATCAAAATAATTCTCTTCTTTACACAAGTGGAAACAATATCCACAAGATAGATCTCCAATATGGACAACTATGTTATCCCTGGTCAGGGAAAAGCCTTAACTCCAGTCTGAACTTAAAACAGATTTCACCAGCTCCAAAAGCACTTCATCAGTCCAAAAATCCATGTGAGAAGGACATCAAGCAATCTCTTCCGCAAATATGATATCAAAAATGAATTGTACTGCAGATGAGAAGCAATTAGAATGTAGAAGTGTGGGTTACTAACAACAGTATGTGTGTGCACTTCAAACAATATGTTAAAATCTTCTATTTGAGCAAAGCTGAAGCTCAACTCAAGCTAACAAAACCTTACTGACATAACTCTTAATAGCAGCTACAAGCAAAACTACATTGTTCAGAGGCTTCATATGGTTGCTCTTACCTTGTACATTTCCGAGGATCTTTAACTCACAGGTATTAGATAACTTGATGAGATTATCAACACAAAATTACACACTATTAGTCACTAAAACAGCATTATCGTGGGTAAAGCTGCCTTAACACCTAATCGGCAAAGAAAGAGAAGAGGAATCACATAACTACATATCTGAGACTGGACTTGTAGAATTCATCGATTTAATACAATTCAGTATTTTTAATCTCTTAAGTTAACTCCTGACCATTCTAGGTTGACTAAGCCTAGAGATCAGGTAATCCAGGAGTAAGAGGCAATATATAACTTTTCTTTCTTCCATAACAAACTCGCCGTGTTTTAGCAAGTCAATATCCATATCTTTGCTTCAGGCCACAATAAAAGAATGTCTGCCTTCTAAGTTTAGGTTGTCCTAAACTCGTGTCTGACAGAATATTATTGACTCATGTCAGACAAATGTCATACTTACATATTGGTACTTCTAAGTTCTATTACAAACTTTCTATTTCCTTTCTTGAAGAAAGAGAACTTGTAATTACCCCATCAAATTTTGACAAAACCAAAATACATTTTCAGTTCTTCTCTTCATAAACATGCAAAGTTACAACTGCCATGCTATAACAGTTTGTTCCGACAACAAGATGTTCATTTAACAGGAAAGAATAACTGTCTATAGACTGTTGGATTCATACTGACTCCGCTTTTATTGTTCCCCTTTTTTTTTTGAGGATGAATAAAGATGGATAGTTTCATTCATGATGCGACTTGCACAAATTCAAACCCACACTTGCCACATGGATTAGCAAGTCACTTGAATTGATTTGCTTCATCAATTTTTACTCACCTTCATCTTTTGGGATGTTAGGCTGATCAACCAACAGTTGCTGTAGTGCACCTAAATCATCAGTTGCACTGCAGGAAAGTCAAGCTTCAGTATGTGCATAAATTTTTAGAAAGAAAGAGAAATGGAACCTAATGACAAGACTAGGATGAAATCCCAGAACATCCCAATGCTCTTCATGAGACGAAACAACAGGAGCTTGATTTTTGACTCAGAAATGGATATCAAGCCAACAAAACAGCAAAAAGAAAAATAAATTGACAGAACATTGACCACCTATACCCTAGCTCTGCCAGTGAGATCAAGAAAGGAAAATAAGTGGCAAAAAACTGTGTCATATAATACCTGGGTTTTAACGCAACTGCTGATATTGCTGATATGACCGATAATTTAAGACGGCACCTGAAATAACGTACTGAGGAAATCAGTAATGTAAAGTGTTCAATGCTTAATAATGCGAGGATAAGAACTAGTTTCTATAGCACAAGAAAACTATATCAAATCCATTCGAGGTGACAGGAAGAAGGAGAAGAAAGAGGTAACTTGATTTCAAACCAAAATTTTGTTCATGTTAACCTACCATAGCAAATAGCACAGCTATATAATTTTCATAATAAAGAGAAAAAGCTCCTGATGCAGGAAGTGAACTTAGTGATACTAAGGAGGTGATAGTGGATTGCATGATTATATAGCATTTTTCTTTTTGTGGATAACTATATGAATATCTAATTCATAGGAAGAAAAATCAAAGTCCAGCTATATTACTAGGAAAAAACATATTCACAGCTAATAAGGCTCAACAATGGAGTTTACTAGTACTAAAAGACGACGAAATTTCTCATTTAAGAAACAAGGCAGGAAAAGAGAAACAGGAAAAAATAAAAATTTCTTAGATATGCATACTCCGATTGGTGCATCTCACAAAGAAGGTTTAGACCATCCAAGCAATCAGCAATACTTGGTTTTATCCCAATGCGTTGCTGCAGCTGTTTCACAGTTACCTGAGTGGATCCCCCTTTTACGAGCTGTCTTCCATCACGAACCATCTTCTCAAGCGATAATACGACAGAACAAAATTTTTCCCTAGATTTTGAACCAAACAGAAAGAGGGGAAAAGAAGAATAACCCTCTTAGTTGATAATCAACATCTAGCTCCAATAACTAAATGCACAAGTAAACTGCAGAAGCAATTCACTTACTGCTCTATAACATTACAAAGGAGTACAACAAAACTCATCCCACAGTTTTAAGAAAGTCAAAAAAAAAAAAAGGAAAATATTGCTACTTTTGTTAACATAATCAATTACCAACAAAAATAAAAAAAATAAAAAATTCGAAAGGGCAATGACAAATATTTGACTTTTATAACTGAGGAAAGTGTGTGTTTGCCACTAGTTATTTTATCTCTAGTTAGAGATTTGCATATAAGTATTTCAAATAACCTCTAGTTTAACTTAAAAGACTAATTTTTGGTATTAGAGTGAAATGAGCCCGAATAGTAAAAGGATTCATATAGCCGACCTCAACTAGTTCGGATTGACATATAGTTGATTGATTGACACAACTAAAATCATGAAACTCAAAGACAAAAAAAAAAAGGACCTACAGAGTTTGATTCATAGAAATCAAAATAGTTTGAAGAGACTCCATTTGTTTAAGCAAAACAGCTTCTTGAATGCCTTCAATACATCTCAAAGCACCATAATTCTTAGAATTTTGAAGAACCTGCACACAAAAAAAAAAGGTACTCTTTTTACAAAGGGCAAAACAAACTATGTCAAAAGCCCCATTTTGAATGTGGTTGTATAAAAAGCTGGGGAAATTACCTGTAATCTCTGAATGATGGAAGAAGCATTAGTGAACTGAGAAAGCAATCGAGATTGAAGATCATTCCACGTGTCCATCTCTTCCTTCACCTTCCTGAATCTCTGCTGATACTTTTTAACTATATTTTCCATATCTCCAATTTACCTAAAGACTATCAGTAATTAATCAAGAACCATTTAAAACATCGGCTGAGACATACATACAGAGAGATAAGAGAGAGAAAGAGAGATATGCGTATATGAGTTAGAGAGAGAGAGGAACTTACAACTGGAGTTGGCCGGAGAAAGAAACGGCGGGCAGTTGTCGGCAGCAATTTGGCTGAAGATTTCCTTTTTTGTTTTATAAAAACACAGAAAATATGGAATTTAAAAGGTAGCCTTCTAGCCATGGTCAACTTGTTTGTTTACGTGTGAACTATAAATTACAGATTCGAACGTAAAATCAGTCAATAATACTTGTATTGTTGTAATATATTATATTCCAAAGGTATCGTTCCCGACCTCCGAATCCTGCATGAATATATTTTATATCGGGTTGTCTTAAAAAATATAAAATTTAAATAATTCTATAATTTAATTTCTATAATTTCTTTGCACTATCAGATCAGGTTAGACCTTAAAAATAATTATCTATGAGTAGTGAAATTTAGTAAGCTAAAAATAAGACAATTAATATGGTTACAACAAATTAAGAAAGCTTTTTGAAAGATGCTCAACCTTCAAAAAATGATAAAAATATGATATTTTTTGTATTGTCTATAACTTTTGACCCTCGCTTGCTCAACCGGCAGACTTCAAAGTTAAAAATTAAAAGTGTTGCTCGTGCCGCAAGTAAGAATCAACACTTATTAAATTAGAAGTTTTGCTTGTGAAACAAATGAAAAAAAAAAAAATTAACCATCTATATTGAAAGCTATTTGTATTCTTCACCCCTCAACCTTTACTAGAGATTATTGAGTCCTTGTACGATGAAAAGGAACAATTTTTTTTTTTATTGTTTTCGTACTGTAATATGGTTCCAGTTATAACAAATTAAATTGCATTATTAATAATTTTATCGGTGGCTAAAAGGTCTCGACTCGAAACCGACACTATAAACTATAGTAAAACTTTTCTAAATTAATACTCGATAAATTAATAAACTCTTTAACATAATATTTTTCTCCTGTTCCGACTTGAGTTGGTGAAAAAAATCAAAAATTTCGATAAGATAATAAGATAATATATTTTCGGAAGACCCCTATATGATATACGGTCCCATTAATATTATAAATTAATAATTTTTTAAAATTACAAAAATATTTAAGACAATTAGTGAAATATGATTCTAGTATTTTTTTTGTTTTTTCTTAAATTTAAATCTAGTTGAAGTTCATCTCTAACTTTTCTTATTGCATCTAAAAGTTCTGGTGTTGTCTTCTCGAACTGCACCAAAAAATTATGAAGAATTCTAGACGCAATAAGTGCTTCCTTACGCGTATCGACTTCAACTTCTCATCAACATTGTTTTCTTCGATGGTATCCACAATTTCTTCTAAGCTCCGGATCTCTGAACATGTATTATTTTCACCTGGGAATCCAACAGGCTATTGATAGCCATTGTTGGGTACGGTTTGAAGAAATTTTTTATGTTGCTTATATAGTTTATTCTCTCACCATCATACATTGAATATTTTTAGTAAAAATACAATGAATAATATTTGATTATTAAGAAACAACGAACATTACATTTATTTAATAATTACAAATGCATAAACAATGAACATTACAATGAATCATTTAATAAATAAAAAAAACATTACATTGAAAATATTACAATGAATCATACATCATACATTGTACTTTATGTATAATGAATTTTTCTTTTATATTAATTCAATAAAAAATGATATATAAATTAATAAGATAAAATAATTTTGATGTGATCAAAATTAACCTTTATTGAATCTCGAAAACATTCTTTAAATTAATAAATATTAATTTATCGATTAAATAATACCTCTACAAAATAATAATAATAATAACAATAATAATATTTCATGGTCCCGATTATATTAATTTAGAGAGATTCTACTGTATAATTGTGTAATCGTGAAGAACTATTTATTAATTTTTCCTTACCATAAAATATTTCATTGTATATTGTTTTCCTTAATTTAACACGTCAAGATAAATATAAGTGCTTTTATTAAATGCCTTCCTAGTTTAAGAAGATTTCAACTCTTATTTAAGACTTGTGCCCGATATGAATATGAGGGCCATTCAAACCTAAAGAGGAAAGATGTACTATATTTTTTGGTGTTTGTACGTGAAAAGGTAAAATAAGAAGTTATTAGCTTGAGATTTTTAAGTTAAAATAAATTTTTATCTTTTATGTGTTGCATTGAAAAAAAAAGGAAAAATTAACTTTTTGAATAATTTTTATCTATATAGTTAAATAATATTTAAACGTCAAATATTATTACAAATATATAATAATTATTCATTATAAAAGCCATGAAAACATATATAAACCAAGAAAACATCAGAACTGTTAAAGAGAAGTTTGACTTTACTACATTATTTGGTGTCTTTGTCGAAAAAAGTTAATAGAAAAACGTGAAAAGTAAGAATAAAAAGTTACAAGCTTGCGCAATTCGTTTGATTCTCTAAAAGTTATGGCTGAGGAGTAAGGAAGTTATCGTTTTGGCATAATTGAATTAGGCAGATTATACATTTAGGGGTCGTTTAGTAGGTTGTACTAAGTAAAATAATCCGTATATAAAAATTTAATCCGTCCAATACAATGTTTGGTTGCTCAATTCAATTTATGCATACCTAATACATGAATTACTTATACCTCATAAGAGGGCTTAGCTAATACCAAGGAAACCAAGGGATTACTAATCCCTGCATTAACTATACCTGGATAAAACCCTAAAATTACTAAATCGCCCCTCAACCCCTTTTCCTAAGTTTCTTTATATACAGAAAGAAGAATATTTAAGGGTATAATTGTAAAGAAGATTTTGTACAGTTTTAAATCAAACACAAGCTAATTTTTAATACAATGAACCAAACACTTGATAAAAAATAATCTCAGCACTACAATCCTTGTATTACTTGTGTTCGTACCAAACGAACCCTTAGAGTGCTGTAAAATAAAGGACACAACAATTCCAAACACAAAAGAATGACGAATAAAACTTTACGACCCATTAGCAGTAAAAAAAAATATTGAGTGGCAAAATTGGTACAGCAAGAATATCAGACGAAAATTGTGATACAAATATGTTGCAGTTTTTTACAGTACACCAGCGAAAAATGAATTCCAAAACCCAAACCATTTGTCCCCTTCCCTTTCTCATTTTCCCTTTATCTCTTCCCCTAAAAGCAGAAGAAGATAGACTAAGAAAGAACTCAACCCCAAAAAATAAAATAAATTCTGTCATAAAGACCAGACTACACCGCAATTCTTGGAACAAAACCAAAACAAACTGTATCTTATCAAGATTTTATCTCTCCTAGACTATACAACACACATAAATGCAAATAGATGGCACGAAAAACACTGAGGAATAATGGCCCAGTGGTAATCAAATATAACAAATCATTGCCACGAGCTAGAACGAACTCCAATGATCTGAACTTTTTTTTGCATTCTGACTCTCAGATGAGACCTTAAATGGACCACTGGAACCAAATGGATCAGAGTCGTCAAATGAGTATCCTCGACTATGATCAAAACCACTGGTACTACTTATGGAGTCGAACCTCGTGAGAGTCTCCTTTCGTGGAGAAGATCCATGATCATGTGTACTGAAGGAATCATACCTTGAGAAACTATCAAAGAAAGGATCCTTTGATCCTACACTATACCTCGGAGAATTTCCTGCTCTTGAATGTGGTGACGCAGGAACTGAATCCTCAAAGGTAAATGGGCTATTTTTCTGGTATCTACTTTCAGCCCCAGGAGATTCTGTTCTTATTGGACTTGCACCAAAATCAGTTGAGTCAAAGAAATGCTTCTCTCCATGTTTGACATGATCCGACTCCTGCAGGATAATAATTAGCCAATGTATAGGGAGACTTTGCAACATAGAGTAGACTAGCACTCTATCATCATCAACATATGGAAATATCTAAAAAGCAAAATCCAGCTGCGCACTTGAGATGATATCGGGCGAAGCAGGAATTTTCTTAATTGCGCGACCAAGATACAAAATGCAACTATATAAATGGAAAACTCAAAACTAAACAAATAATAAAGGGGAACAGAAGAAAAAGTTCCGTATAAAAGATAAACTAGGATTATCTTGTTTTATTCATAGGATGATGTCATTGCACACAATAGCAACAACTTGGTAAAAGGAGGTAGCATTACCACTTTGCTATGAACTTTTAGGCAACATATTAGCTCAGATTACTTATACAGCAGATTATTCCAGCGGAATAGTCAGCACTTGCACATCCTTGCACATAACAAGAAGGCGACATCTAATAACACTAGAACAGGAGTAAATGTAAGTAAGGGGTTACCAACTAACCTTAGCATTGAAACCCCAAACAGAATCCACATCATCATTATTGTCAAATGTACCCCAGCCAGGTTCATCAAATCTGTTTACCCAATGAAAGGGAAGAAGACGACGTTAATGATTCAAAACTAACTATAGACCTGTGCACAAGTAGGGATACAGCATGTCAACAAGATCAAGGACACGCAGAAAGATTTAAGATAAAAGTTGTTGGGCATTACTCAATTAGGGCACTGAAGAAACATGTTTGTACTAGTAGGTATCTTCACCTTTTTAACACACATTATCTAATTAAAGAGTCAACATACGTGTATAAAATGCCATTACGAACAAATGGTTGTTTATTCCCCACCCACCTACTCAAGTTTATCCTTGGTAATTACCCTAAAGCAAAACTGTTCTCTGAGCCAAAAAGGACTCAGAAGCAAAAGGTAAATTTCCTAACTTTTTTTATTTCCAAGGAACTCTGGTGATACAAGGATGAGAGAATCTAGGGATGCTTTTCTATTTTACTGTGGATGGGAAGATCTATTTTTTGGAGAACATACTTTTATGGGAAATACGCTGAATGAAGAAAATTACAGAGATAAAATAAGGAGCGTTATTTAACATTCAAAACCAGAATGGAGGTGAGATTGCGTAGCTTAAATCTTGATGGAGGTATGATTAATTAACAGTAAATTTCATCTTTAAATTTTTTTAAAACACAAAATGTGATATTCTGTTTTTAAGTTACTCTTACAAACTAATGAGACAGATGCAAGACAGGATAAGGATCCATCAAAGAAACTGGTGAGCAGTGGTCAAATAAACTGGCCAAAAGATTCAGACATAGTGAAATGTCCATCAAGCATGTCCTCCTGGATATAAACAGGTGTTGTGCTGGACATCAAAGTCCCAAAAAAGCTTCATAAGCCATTAAAATTGGAACTAATCGAAATGGAGAAATACAGAAGATGGAATATATTGCACGAAATAACCAAATTATACCTATCAGTTTCAGATTCGGTTTTAAAACTCTTGCCAAAATGGTTATCAGAGTATTCACCGGATGGACTATCAAATGCTGTCTGTTCTCTTGGACTGCCCTGTGGACTTTTTGACTCCTCGTCGCTATGCATATACATCAAATCAGTCTCAAAATTGTTATTATTTCCTTTAGCAGAATAGTTGTCTGACTTGGTATCAGCATTTGACACGGAATCAGGGGAATCGCCTTGAAGTGGAGAACTTTCCTTCTCATTAGATGTGGATTTGGAATTTGCAGGCACAGCTACATCAAAAGAAAATCCTGCAGAAAGTGACATAGGGATGCACATACGTCAAACATTTTCCAACTTATTCAACAATGTTGTCAGAAAGACAACAGATGAAGAACAGGAAAAAACAGAGGGATATATTCGAGAAAGGAAACCTTCATCTTCGAATTTATCCCAATCTTCATCCCAAACAGCTGATATCTCCGGAATACCAGGTTGCCAGCCTTGAGAAGATCATACCGGACCAAAGAGGTAAAAGAAGTTAGATGGAAAATATAATAAACAACTGTGATGCAAATAATTTAAAATTAATCAGCTATCATCAAATTTCCAAGAACAAGATTTAATAAACAACATTAACACAATAAATTGAAAACCCATTTGAACATATTCAATCAAATCAATTTTCAATAATAACTGCAGCACTTGAGGAAGAATGAGTTCCAATTGTATTATCTGAGTAACAAACACAGAAAACAGACGACCTCAAAAACTCAAGTGACATTCTGCACAATATGCAGATGAAATTGGTTGGATTGACCTCTTACCCAGAGTAGGATGTTCAGAGAAGAAAAGAGACTCAGTAGGAGCAGTAGAAGCAAAACAAAAGGGAACAAACTGACAAGACGCAGCAAAACAAGGGAAAAATAACTTACCGGGGGGGAGTTCAATTAATGCAGTTGACTTAATATTAAGCTCATGTTTCTTGCAACGATCAGCCAGGGCCTTCAGTAGCTCCTCAAGATCATGTTGTACGCGATCAGCACGGACCTAGAAAACCAAAAGTGGCAAAAGCATAGCGTAAGTTCCTAAAAAAACTTACATTTCCCTATATTTTACCGGAGAAATCAAATTAGTAAGTTCTGTTATCTTCACCTGAAGAATACCATCAGCGCTGCCACCTTGTTCCATTTTAATGATTGCCTGTTGTAACTCCAGCTTCCTCTCCTGAATAAAGGAATTATTTTCTTTTATCACAAAGAAAATGAAACCCATATGCTCCAACAAACCAACAAGCGCTAATACTTGCAAGAATACATAATCCACAGAGGCATATGTAAAACAAATGAGAAGCCAGAAAAAGCCCATGAACAAGCCAGATTTACAATTAAGCATTTGGTTATTAGAAGAAACCAGGAAGAAGTTTACTCATTGAGGTGCAAGTAGGAATGGTATATTCCTATGTGTATAGTATTGTACAGTGATAAACTCAATCTTTTGATTTATGAAGGAGCTGAGATATATAACTAGAGTACACAATTGAAAGAGCTTGGATATATAACTAGAGTAAACATTTGAGAGAATATATGGAGCAAAATCATACCTGAGTATCACGAAATGACGCCTCTTCAATTGTCAGTTTAGAAGCAATTTCTGCAACTTGCTTGTATTTCTCTTCATATTTTTTTGCGAGCATCTCAGCCTAAAAGACCCATCGATTGGAAAAGTGCATTTATGAACTTCAAAGAGAGAGTGAGAGAGAGTGTGTGTGTGCGCGTGAGAGAGAGATCAAAGGGCTAAAGCGGTACCTCATGTTTATCAGCCAATGCCCTTTCAGTGATTTCATTAAGTCGATTATCGCATCTACTTTTGTACAAAACCTGGAGGAAAACTCAATGAACAAAAGAAATAATGAGATTGAAAAAAATATACAGATAAATTATAAAGTAAAGAGCAGGTGACAGTGAAGCAAAAGCCACTGGAAATAATAGAAATGCGACAATGCTGTAAATTGAAGGCGGCAACTACTCACAAGATCCTGCATTTTTGTGCGGTAGAATTCAAGCTTCTCCCTGGAATCCAGAAGCACATTGTCCTTGCTTTCATCCTTATCAAACAAAGGAATTAGGTTTACTACATCAGCAGTATCATGAAGTAGATAGCATCCTAGATTTCATCACACAAACGGCTGCTAACCTGTATATGTCCACATCCTAGATTTTTTCATAGCTAATCAGCTGACTAAATTTGTAACAATTTAATCAACTGAATCTCGAATATGTATCAGATGGAATGGCATTGTGAGAACGTAACAGTAGTTGTTACTTGTTAGAGCCGTTTTGGTTTCTAGACAGGGGGAAACAAGGCCGCACTACTGTCAATAGTTTGATTTTATTTTCGTGAGGTGGAATATTATCCCCATTTAGCTGCACACAATCACTACCTGCCTGGATTTTACTCAGGGACAGTCTTGAGGGTAACAATGCCCTCGGGATGAGGGGATTGTAGTCAGTATCTTTCTTTCATTCAGTAGGTAAATGATAAATTGTATTGGGGAATAGAACTCAAGATAACTGCAACCCAGTTAAAGGAAAACCCAGAGAGCAGACGAACTACCTTAATGAAGGAAAAAATACCTTTTTCTCTCCTGCAACTGCCTCTTCTCCCTTTGGCTCCAGCATATTCTGCTCCCCATTACTTAGTCGGTCCATATGAGAATTATCCATTGATGTTGCTCTAGCGTTTTGCTGATTAAATTGCATCGATCGGTCAGGCTGAGCGAATGCCCCCTGTGTAGGAGGTCTTAATCCAGGATGTGCAACTGGCTGTACACCAGGCAATCCTTGTGGTCTTAAGCCTGAACATATCAAGAGTGACGAAAGTCTCAGTATACTAACAAAGTGGTTAAAACTTAAAACATCCAAAATGCTGTTTAGATAATACCAGAAGCAGGGCTCCAGCCAGTGCTTCCATAAGTAACAGGCGGGCCCGCCAGGGCCAGCAAAGTCTCATCAAGCATAACGCTATTCGGTAGTGTAGATGGAAGAGAGCGGCCTTCCCTATATCGTTCCATTAAATACAGAGCTATACAAAACTCCCTCAAAGAGAGCATGCTGTCATTATCTTGATCAGCCAAGTCCCACACCTGCTTCAAGACCTCTGACAGAGACCAAGAATGATATTACTAATTTACTAAAAATTTACGAATGTGCAACAAGCTCCAAATGGCACTTAAAAAATACAACTAGGTAAACAGTTTGGCATGCTTTTAGGGGAAAGAATTTGGAGTCCTTATCTAGCAAAAAAATTAAGTGCGAAAATAGTAAGTGATTTTGTATCTAGGTCAGGACATCCAAATTCCAAAAACTCAAAATTAGAGAATTCTCCAAAATGAATCTTTCCTTTTAGACGCTTCATCAGTATCACATGTATAATTTGGAAAAATAATCCAAAAGTTCTGAGGTGCACAAATAAAACATCTCTGATCTCTCTCCAATGAACTTTGTGGCAACAATCCAATTTAGAGCATATGAACCAAGAATAAGGATGTTTACATTTGTAGTTGTGTATCAGATCAAAGATGACCGAAAAAGAATGATTAGAACACATAAAAGAATCTCTGAACCTCAAATTTGCATGAATTAGTTTTAAACTTGTCCAAGCGAGAAAAAAATAACTCTTTCAAACTTTGAAAATTTTAGTTTTGAAAGAGAGTTTATAGGATGAAATCCAGTGAATGAATCGGATGCTCAGCCAAACGACAGACGGTACTCGTAGTTATACAAGCTAACTTGTGAGTAAGATTCCTTGAAAGTGGATAAGTCAAAAGAAAAAGATAAAAGAAATAAAGGATTCTAGCTTTTCAGCGGGGAAAAAAAGACAGTAAAGACTGCAAAAAGAAGTTAATTTACCTCTTGGCAGTCTCCAGTTCAAGAATAAATCTCGTGCTTGTTGCCCGGAGATTTTTCCATCTCTATCTGAATCCACCTCCATAAACACTTTCGCGTACTTCTGAACACCTGCTCTTGTCATTTTTGGCCAAGGAACTTGTGACTGATTAGGAGTTGAATGGACAGATGCCACTGGAGTTCCAGATGATGAAACTGACAAACTATTCTGACCAGAAACCTGTTGATTAGGTTTGGACACAGGTGGGGTTACTTGCTGCTGATTCACAGGAGATTGCCTTGTAATAGTATTGAATGCAGCAAAGGGGTCAGGCTTGGCTGACGTTTGAGACTCAGTGGTAACTGGAACCAGAGCTGAAGAGGTTGGTGCACTAGTCACAGAAAAGTTTAAGTTTGGAGTAGACGAGGACTTCTTGGGTACAGATTGGCTTGCAGAGAATGTTTCACCTCCAAACATTGTGTCCGAAGCAAAACCATTTCCAGAACTACCAGTAGCTTTTGTATTAGCTGCTGTCATGGAAGGTAGTGAAAGAGATCCCTGAAGAGTTTGTGTAACTGGAGGAATCAAAGGGCTTATTCCTCTATTAGGAGGCTGCATAGTAGGTCCAGTAGATATTGCTGCTTGTCTGCTCCCTAGATAGTCATTTGAAATGTTTGAGTTTGGAAGACCAGGACCTGTCAAACTACCACCCCTGGGGAAATCCATACCAGCAAGAGATTGCTGGGGACGTGGTGCAGTAGCTGCAGTTGGAGCAGGTGGCCTCACTGAGTGGCTGGCTTGAGAAGTGAGATATTGCTGGTTCAGACCTGTTGTAGGAGGTAGCTGTCCTCTGATGCCGTGATTTTGAGAAGCTGTTGGTACACCAGCACCCATCTGCTGTGCAGGTGCAGCACCAACTGAACTTAACTGGGGAGAAGCGATCGCTGCAAGGTTAATCTGTGGAGCAGGTATTTTAGCAGAAGCAGGACCATATAAAGCCGCCTTCACAATATCTGGCGTTAAATCTCGTTTACTCTGTGCCACTGTTACGAGTTTAAGAGCATTATAAAACTCTGGACGGCTAAGAAACCCAGTACGGCTCTGGTCAGCATGTGTCCATATCTGCAATCAAAGAAATACAATGTGCACGTACAGTTGAAGAAATCATATTTACCACGGAAGAGGTAAAAATTGTAGAAACTTGAAGAGAACTAGTCATAACTAGCTTATCCGAGGAGACTTGTCAGATTTACAGAATGGAAAGACACATTCGAAAAGCATAGTAAAAGAGAGAAATGGAAATCTATTAACTTAACATTTTATAGAAATATAGAGATTGCAAAGTAAAACTTCCAGTCCTCCTGCAAGTAAAAACAAATCTGCATAATCACAGCATAAAAGTAGCTTGAAATTAAACTCTACTGCCTAGAAGGAACTTGCCTAGAATATCCTACCATTCTAAACTCATCAGCTGCAGAAAATCTTACCATTATACAGTAACTAAACCCCTGGCAAACAGTTAACAAACCAAAAAATAGTCAACCACCACAATGAAAAAGTCAGATGACTTATCAAGAATGCCAACCAATTCCTGTTCTTCTCTTAACCTTTCTCCTATTCTATCTCTGTTTCCCCCATTCTGGACCTCTATCCTCGTTCTTCTTACCTTCAGTAACTTATCTCTTGAAATCCATTGAGGCACTGGCGCACTGCTGGTAATTGGCGATCGGAGTCCATCTTATCATTTCAACTAAGAACCCAATAACCACCATGATTCTTCAGCGTAGTCTACGCATCATTTTTCCCATTAGTTTACTGTCTAAATGTGGTCAGTAGGTTTATAATAAGGTGAATAATTAAATCCCTTATAATTCATGCTACGAATACTTTAACATTACCAAGTAAATGCAATTTTTTTACACTTGATTCAATTGTGTTCTTTGAGTTCATTTATATCGCTCAGACAATTTATTAAACTGTTTTGAGTCCTTTGAGATCATTACAATACACAATTCAACCACAAGTACAACTATAAACATTAAGATAGCAACAGCAAAAAGAAAAGTACATAGTCAAGTAAATTGAGGGTACCTGAGCTAGAACAGGTTGAGGTAAATTAGATCCTTTTAAAAAAGCAACGGCTTCAACACCACTGATTCTTCCGTCTTGATCCAAATCCGCTCTACGAAAATAAGCTTCAAATTGGTCCATATTTGGTCCTCCTTGCGCCATTTTCTTCAATCCAATCGCACTCAAAACTCACAGATCAACACATTAGACTTCAAAAACTCAAATAAAACCCCGATTAAAAAAAAAAAAAAAACTGATGATAGTGTTTTTTGTTCAATTTGGATTTGTTTCGACGGCTGTAAGATTAAATCCTGCATAAATGAACCTAAGCATGAATAGTTTGTGAAAATTATGAAGAATTTTGGAGATCTATAGAGTGAAATTGAGTAGAAATCGGGTCTGATTTTGCTATTCTAGGTTTTACCCGATCTAGAATTCCAGATTATGAAATTAAGCCATAATACTGTACATTTTGTTCCATGTACTCCCTTGGTAATCAAAACTTTACAGATACACCCCCCATGTTTTTTTTTGTTTTTTATTACTTATTATTTATTATTTAATAAGGTATTAAAATGATATAATTTTGAATAAATTGGTGGTGTAAGTATTATCTTACTAAGTTTTATTGTATTTATTTTCAAAATAATAATTTCAATATCTAACAAACGAGAGAAAAACAATAATACTATAAAAGACAAAACACATTTGAAGAAAAAAATAGTAAATGAGATCTTGGACATCAAAATAAAAGGGAATTATCAACTTTTTCTCAAAATGAATTAGTTGATTTTTGCTCGTGTATGAAAAAATTAGGAAGAAATAAGTTATTCGTGAAAGCGCAATTAATTATTTAATTTATATTGTTAAATGTTACGTAAAATACATAAATTATCGTCTAAATTATAGGCCAAATCCATGTTACATAAAAAAATTACC
The DNA here is from genome assembly GCA_002018475.1 of Nicotiana obtusifolia. NCBI lineage: Eukaryota > Viridiplantae > Streptophyta > Magnoliopsida > Solanales > Solanaceae > Nicotiana > Nicotiana obtusifolia. The sequence goes on from MCJB01007269.1 coordinate 83,983, forward strand.
TTACACGCTCAACCTTTTTAGAGCGTGTCTAAGAGGCACCACTTTTAATCAGATATATACACGCAAAAAGGAGCGCATGAAAAGGTGAAAAATGTATGTCTGTAGTTTTATGTCAACAGTTCAGATTTAATAAAGTCGATACTATGGTCCAAATTTATTTATTTATCTTTTTCTTTTTCTTCTATTTTCCTCTCTGTTTACCCTTAAATCCGAGTAACAATTGAATTTGTTCGTAGTACTAAGGATGTGTGAATTAATTTGATACAACGTAAAATATAATGCAAATAACTGGAATATAATAGATAGAAAGGAATAACCGAACCACAATAATTGAGTAGCTGATGACGAAAAATAATAAAGAAGGCAGAGCTCGATGAACAGTAGCAATTTTTTAGTATTTTCTCTTGATATGTGTTGTATGTTACAATGAAGGTAGATACCCCTCTTATAAGTAAAAGAAAGATTCCTTAATTGGTAAGAACTCTAATTACAAGATAAAATCCCTTTAATTATGGGATGGGATATCCCTAAAATAATGGCTTAACGTCTATGACGGTTGAGATATTTACTCCCGCCGAGATATCAGGAATCTACAAAATATCCGTTCGAAACTGATCTTTGTCACGAGATGTGCTTTCGTCGGCCAATGTCGGTCACCCCGTTTCGGTTGCTCCGATTTCGTGCTCGACTTGCTGACCTCGGATCGAGACAACCCGGTCTTGCATTGTATCCGGGCTCGACTCATCTCGTGCAATCGATCGTATTTGACCCAATACACCCTCAAATCCCTCCCTGACCAACAAAATCGTCATGTTCTCTTCCAACTCCATTGTCTCGTTTTACTGAATAATTCTAACAGTGAAACACGTACAAAAAATTCAGTATTAATTTCTATTAATTTCAGTCCAAAGAAACTCTATTAATTTTAGTTCATGGCCTCACTTTAACATATAATTAACAAATATTTGAAGATCCGATTCAGAAAAAATATTGCAAATACACTTCCCATCTATCTATCTAGATGTTTGGATTTTTCAAAATTCCATGGACATGCAGAAGAGAAATGCTATCCCCACTCGAACCAAGATATAACTTTTACTTGTTCAAATAACAATTAAGGTGAAGCACCCTGAGTGTGAACTTAGAGATTACTATGTGCATGCTCCCACACATCGGCTGGGGAGGGGGACGAAGTCTTCCTTATAAGGGGCATGGATACCTCTTCTGTATGGACGCGTTTTTCCTTTGAGGGAGGAACAAAACCGTGAGGGGTAGAGGTTGCTGCGTGCATGCTGCCCAAAGCGGACAATATTCATACACCGGTTGACTTGGGCTGCTGATTTCAAGCTGCTCTTAGACCAGAAAGATTGCTTATGACATCAATCAGCTAGATCCGTCCATCGGCATTTCTGAAAAGGTTAAAAATTCAAACTTTTCCGATTCACCTCTTTCGGTTGGCATACTAGCAAACAACTGAAGACCTAATTCGAAAAATAATGCTATCAATTAGACTTCTTCACTAATAGCTTCTCAGTAACATATGAGCAAAACCCCCATTTCAGAATATACAAAAATAGTAGAGAACTTAGAGATTTAGTACACCAAAACCCAGAAGATCAACTCGAACTAAAAAGTTTCAGGCAAGGAGAGATCGTTACTGGCCTTTTGTTTTCCGATGACGAGATCATTTTCTTGCGATGATTAATGTCGGGGCGATGTATTGAAGGTGGTGATTTGGATTGGACCTTTTTCTTTTCTTTTGATTATGGCTATGGCAGCAGCCATGAAGGTGCGTTGGTGCCAGCCATAGAGGAGGAAGCCAAAGGTATGATAGTATGAAGAAGATGAGAGGCTTGGGGAGGAAGGGGGGTGTTTTCTATATTTTCTTTTAAATATTAAGTATTTTCTTTTTTTACTTGAATTAGGATACGTGTTACTACCTTATTGGTGCGTGACATAACACATGTTTTGAAGCATTAGTGAAGAAAAAAATGACAGACGCCTCGCGAGCCGGGCTTTTAGAGATGAGGCCTTTTGGCGAAGCCAAGTCAATTTCGGGCCATCAAACCCTGCAACTAATGAGAAGGCCCTATGGAGTAAAGGGAAACATGTACGTTGTCACACTCCTTGCCTTCTAAAGGTGCCTAGAGGACGGGCCAGACGCAGCAGAGCGACGACCGGGGAGCGAGTTCCCCATTGGAAGGGGGACAGGAGACGGCCATCTCAAGGCATATAACGACCTACAGGCAACACCGGCGAGACCTGGGAAGGCAACCCCTCTTAGACAAATTTTGAAAATATTAAGTGTGTAAGATAATTTTCGTGGTCAGATAATGTATAAGAAGGATTTGGTCTATAATTTAGGGAGTAACTTATATATTTTGCTAAATATTATTGTACTTCTAAAAGTCATATCATCCACATATATTTATACAAGAAAAAAAAATGTTATCAAAATATTTTAAATTGTGAAAGCCATGAACAAAATTTGGTTATCCTCTTTTTTATTCAATTCATTTATTCTTCATTGTATCATGCTGTAACAAGTTAACTATTACCAATAAATTATCATATACATTAACCAAATATTTCATACAATCAAATTCTTTGAGTTTGATTGTACGAATCATTTTAATATTTCTTTTCTTACTAATTGAATTCAGGTAGAGAGAGGAATATTTGATCAAAACCCTTAGTCCGATAGGGGAATAGTATACATTCAATCCGGATAAGATACTGAGATGAAAGACGAATCAAGCAAGAAAGCTATAAAGGGGGCCGCTTTTTCGAGCGATAGTTCTTTTTTGGGGTTAGTCTGACTGTCCTCATTCTAGTTACCTTGTCCTACTTTCTTTACGATGGGGAATGTCCCCTCATACTTGCGGCTGACACCCTCGCTAAACAAGAGAATAATGAAATCGCATCTTAGTCAACCAGCATGTCTTGTAATCGTAGTCTTTTAGCTTATATAGTCGTCGGCCTTCCTACATGTATGCGTCCACCAGAATGGCTCCTTGGTTCGGGACGAAGCTCTTTTTTTTTTTACACAAACTATCGCATACTTTAACTCTCTTCGCTCTTTTGAGATTGAAATAGGCTACATTATAAATTAGTCGTGCTGCTATGAAAAAAGAAAATCAATTACTAGATCTCATAAAAAATATGGAGCTAAGTCTCAAATATACGATAATTTACTTCTTCTTTTTTCAATTTTCACAGTGTCCCTCCTCAAGTATTTTTTAGGGAAAAATTAGAAACAACCAAATTTATAATTGGTAATTGAAAAATAGTCATAATTTTAAAAGTAATCGAAATTTAACTATTTTTTCATATAAAAATAAAATCTAAACAAACACCCTTAAAATCTGGAAAAATCCAGCATAATATGTTGGAGTTCGAAGTTTTTACACATGAAATTCCAGCATAATGTGCTGGAGTTTCAACATAATATGTTGGAAATTTATACGCAAGAGCTCCATAATCTAGCATATTATGCTGGAACTTTTCGTATGTTGTAGTTCCAATATAACGTGCTGAAAGTTTATGCGCATGAGTTTCATTGTCCAGCATATTATGCTGTAACTTTTTCATGTTTTAGCAAAATAGTTGCTATTTTTTAATGATTTTGTAAATGCAGCTATTTTTCAATTATCAATCCAAAAACTGACTAGCCCGTTCTATTTTTACTATTTTATTATCAGATCTTTGACGCAAATATGTTGTTCACTTTGTCTCTTTACATCTAATTCTGTTTTAAAATTAACAACCAAAAGCAGAAGAGAAAATACAAATTATGTATGACAAAAAAGTTCCGATTATTTGAAACAAAGCAAAAGGAAATTTGACGATTGGGCCAAGGACAGTCCAGCTATGCAACGGATAGCACAAGAACTCTAAGATTGGCTTTTGTATAAATAAAATGATATTATATAACTACTCTTAAAATAATAATCGAAAAATATATACTTTTTGTATATTTATATATTTTTATTAATATATATTTATATATTTCTTTATATTATATATTTTTGTGGTTATCAAAAGTAAATAATTTATGTCGCGGGTTAAAAATGATCTTTGCCCTTTTATACGACCATGCGCTCCGAGTTGGGCTTATTTGATATGTACACCATTGTTTTAGTGGGATCTTTAGATAATAGCCGGCTGAATTCATTGTTTACTTTTTATAGCGATATACATAAATAGATACCGATTATATCCAATTATATAATATATAATATATATATATATTGTATATGAATTATATTTAGATTAAGTATTCTTCTATTATTTTTAATTTAAATTGTTTAGTGAACGACTATTTAGATTAATTATACCTTTAGTAGGAGACTTTTTTTTGGGGGGCTTTTCCCCTTCTAGTTAACTCAGCCATCATCTTTTATTTTTGTATTTATTGTCTCCAGATAATTTAGCTTCTTTGGAATTTAATTCATATAAACCCATTGGATTGTTTGTTACCTCTTATATTGTATGTATTATTACTTTAAATATAATATTTGTTTTGACTGCTATTTAAATTTTATTGTATCGTATTGTTAAGTCTGTCGTTACGTAACGACAAAAATTGCCACTTTATAGAATGATCGATTTGGTGTGGTTGCGTCGTTACCTTATTTTTTCCTCTGATCTTGTCCTTCCATATTATTAAATAATCATATATTATTCTTTATCCTACCTTTTAATATAATAACTCTACCTTGTGCTTTTTTAAAAATAATATTGCAAGTTTATTCTTTATATTATTAGTGCATGACACTTATGAAACGACAAAAAATAATACAATCTATCCAAATATTATATACATCTAAACGATACAATACAATACAATACAATACAATACAGTACAATACATTATAAAATAATATATAACAACCATCCAAACAAGCTATAGTATTTCTTACTATATATTCCACTATTTGCAAAAGTCTTTTTACCCTGCACTTTATCCCTGATCTACCTAACTTTAGATCATAAAATAACTATTAAAATAAAACAAAATCAAAAGCTGCAAGCTTTTCCTAATTGAACTAGTAGTATTTTAATCATGAACTAAAAACAAAAAACAAGTCTTTTTTATAAATTAATGTATACACAGTGACTTCTTAGTTTTAGAAAATTTCAACTCTGCACTAAAATTAATAAGCAATTAGTAATTTATAGAATTAAGTATATAATGCGTGACAGTATGAATAAAAATGCGTATACAATATCTCTCAAATAGGTAAATGGCCAAGATTAAAATTTAATAAATACGAACATAATTTTCATTCTTTGATTTTTTTTGCAGCAATAATTTTCGAACCAAAACAAATGTTTCATTAAATTTTGAGTATTAAAAAGGGTTTAAGTTAAATGTACTAATGTAATGATTTTTTTTATATCGTCAGTATAATTTAAGCTGTTATAACATGTTATTTACCATTTGTATTGGGTCGGATGCAATCGAGCGACAAGGAAGGTCGGGCTCAGGCTCAATACAAGACCGAACTACTTCAAACCGGGATCAGCATTTCGGGAAGGAAAGCCCGAAGTCGAGCACTGTTGGATTTGGAGCTGAAGCGATCGAGATAAGGCAATCGACGCCGGTCAAAGAAAGTCCATCCCATGATAAGAGGATCAGTTTCGTGTAATTGGAAGATCGGGTATCTCGTGGGTTCCTGATATCTCGGCGGGAGTCACGGTCTCAACCGTCATAGACGTTAGACCATTATTTTAGGGATATTCCATCCCATAATTGGGGGGATTTTTATGTTGTCATCAGGCTTTTTACCATATGTAGGGCTCTTCTCTTACCTATGAGAAGGGCATTTATCTTCATTGTAACACATCATAGACACCACTGAAATACTAATTACTGTTGCTATCTCTTATCAGAATCGCTTACTTCTTATTGCGCTTTGTTCCATTACAAAAAGTCTATCTAACGCTAACGGTTTGATCAACTTTCATTTACTTAAGTCAATTATTTGTCGTTATATTTTTCATTGTATCGAATTGCTTCACGTATCCTTAACGCCACGAATAAATTCAATTGTTACTCGAATTTTAGAGTAAACACCATTTATTCTAACTTATCAAATAATTATCTCTTTAGTGACATGATTGTATAAATATTGTTGTATTGTGCAATTTCTAACTAATAAAATCAATTTAATTGCAAAGATATGAACTTTAATAAAGAGAAGTTAAAGATCATATTAGTTAAATTATTTAACTACTTCGACAATCATTTGTCCCAATTACTTTACGGATCGAGGTATTATAATAACTCAGTTAGTGGACTTCTGATATTAATAAAGTAGACAATATACTAAAGTATTTTAATGGGTACAACAGTTTTAAAAGTCACTAAGGTGTATCTTTAATTGCATCTCTAATTAAGAACTTAAGATCTAAAAAGGTGTAGAGAAATACATAGATGGAATCATGAAAATTAAGAGATGGAGAGAGATAGACACCCTGCAAAAAGTTGACTGGAGCCACATGCACCGAAGGGGTGTCGGTTGACACTCTTTCGCCGTAAAGTTATACTGTATAGCTCGGTAATTTTTTTTAGAATATGTATATATATTATCTAATAACACTCCTTGACTTCTTGGTGAGTTTGTTTTTTTATATTTTGACTCTCCTTAATAAAAATCCTGATTCCGTTACTGACCGTGTCCTTATTGTTCATTCGTAGTTTCGCACCAAAAATATACTTTTTATTCGATATCCGACCCATGCAAAATCGATTAATTTGAATTTGCATCATATAAAATGATGTTCCACATGAGGCATAACAACGAGAGAGAAGTGACAAAACGATAGATTCATAGTAATAACGAAGTACAGGAATTCTCTATCTCTTGACTTAGCTGAGTTTGTGAGCACGGGCATAATTATATATAAAATTTAGGTGCTCAAGAACTCATTAACCTCAACTTAAAGTTGGTATAGTTCTATAGAAAATTTATTAAAATTAATATAAAAGATCAATAAGCACGCAAGAAACAAAAATACTATTGGGTGCTTTGGTTAAGGTAAAATACTGGAGACTTGGTTTTGTTAGCGGGCGAGAGTTTGAATCTCAATCCTAGCAAAAGTCCTTTTTTATAACCAGCTGGTAAATTGTTCCTTTTTTTCTTATATTTAAGCTACTTTTCTTTCTTTCTTCTTCTTTTTTTTCTTAAAAGAAAAATGTTTCCCTCAATTAAGTAGTTTTTTTTTTTTTAATTCTTTCAAGTACACTTTCTTAATCCAATACTAATTTTTTATATATTTTTCGTTGACTTTTGTTTACTTTTTCTTTTTTACCTAATTCTCTATAGCAAAGGAAAAGAAAATCTGGTTAAATAAAAAAAAATTCAAAGTTCGACACCTTCTAAAGACGGATAGTTCACAGAACGGCAAAATTCACTACTCTTTTTTCTTGCCAGTTATTCTCATCACAGATTCACAGCACCGATAATATTAATATAAGTTTTCTTCTTTTATTTTTTTCATCGTGGTGTGCAAATAATTGTACTTGTACACGCGATTAGTAGTAACTTTATATCAAAAAATATTAAGCACCCACGAATCCAAAATTTTGAATCAGCCTCTAAATAAGAGAGAGGGAGAGTACGCTCGACATGCAGCCATATATATATCGTTGAATCAGTCTTGTTTTACTCATTCTGGGATACCATAGCATGTCGGGAATAAGAGAGACATACTGGATATAACCATTCATTTGCTTAGGGATTGTACCACCCTGTCTTTCTATCGATACACAGTTAAGAAGGCCGATCACAAATATTACACGCGTGGGAGCGATCTTAGTGTAATTACATTTATCTGTAGAACTAAAATTAAATGATGCAAATTAAAAATACTTTTAATGGGGCGGTGATAGCTTCTTTCTTTACAAGATGTTAGCATTAATTTAAATTTACGAGCTAGTCACTGTTTCATATTGCTCTTTTATGGAAAAAGGTAGAAGTTATTGGAAGCAACCAAATTGAAGTGCATCTTTTTAATTAATTTACAATATCTTGTATCATAACAAAATAGATTGTGCGCATTATTAATAAGGATCTGGAATTTTTCGTCAAATGTTAAAAGAACACCAATATATAAGGAGAAAAATTTAAGTTATCTGTATTAACAGTGTAAAAGCCAGTAACACAACGAAGTCGCTTATAAGGTAATCTTTTCGACCGAGGAACAAAACAAGATCATTTCGTTCCATTTTTAATAAAATAGTGAAGGATATTCTATTAGTAATGAAAAAAGAGGTCCGAAAACCTTCGCTTGCTTGGAGGTATCTGGAGGCTCACGCAGCACAACCGGCGAGAAGAGCCAAGCCCAACCATTACAGTCAGGAGATGCGTGAGCGTGACGTCCTGGAAGCGAAGAGGAGAAGAGGAGAAGAGGAGAAGCTCCAATCGGAGCAAAGGCTGGGTCTGTTCTGGGAGCATTTGCCTCCTCTCGACCCTGAGGCCGTAGCAAAGATGATGCAAGAGATTCGGAACCACATTCGCGATGTAAACATTTAAAACAAGTATTTGTTTGTAATATTATAAAAAAAAAATGGTACTAATCTATTGTATTTATTTGTATCGTCATAAATATAGCAACTAACTTATTATAATAGATTTAAGTACATTGATGGTGTAAAAAGATTTTATAGTGTAAATCTGTATAACTTTAATTATAGAGGGGATCAAAACCAACAGTGTGGTTGGACATAGATCTAGAGACAATTAGATCTCAAGACCTCATTTTTTAAAGTTGAAGTTATATACACTATTATTAGCGTAAGAAATATTACAAATATTTTTATCGGTTGTAGCACATGATTTATTTTATTTACAAGATTATAAATCTCATATTTTAAGAAGATTTATCCATAAATATTCTTTAGGTGACAATGATAATATAAAAAATTGCTTACACGGACTAGTATATAACTTCTTTTAATTGTTGAAAAATGTTATGCAACTTATACCATCTTCATTTTGTCCAATATTGGCTAATTAAAGTTGTTGAGTTGTCTCGTATCAGTGGAATTTGAGGTCTTTGGTCTTCTTATATAGTCTTGGGCAATCCTCATCTCATAAGCTAGCTTTTGGGGTTGAATTAGGCCCAAGGTCCATTTATCATGGTACCAGACACGCTCCAGAGTGTAAGCCTGGACGTGAGGGGTGTGTTGAATTGTCCCACATCAATAAAATTTGAGGTCTTTAATCTCCTTTTATGATCTTGAGCAATTCTCATCTCATAAATTAACTTTTGAAATTGAGTTAGGTTCATAAAGTTAGAAAAAGATGATAAAGAGAGCATTAATATTAGAAAGTAGACTGAAGTTCCATTGTTAACATGTGGCAGTCTTCACATTTACTTCTCTGCGAAGAAAGAATCAAATAGAAAAAAGAAAACCAAGAAGTATCAAATATAAAAGACAAATGCGTTTTTCTTTCAGCACCTCGTATAATTAATCCTTCAATTTATGTGTCAGTGTTTGAATGATGCAAAAGTAATTCTTTACGCGAGGAAATGCCAGACAAACTGACCTCTGCTAACTACGTTTTGTATAGATTGGAAGCTAGAGAGATACTAAGGTATAATGCTGCTACCAGAAAAGGCTCTTTCATGCTAAACGTCCAGACCTACTATACCCGAGCCGCATCATACATGCAGCGTGGTTATAGTACTCACATTGTGCCAGCCATGCAATTCGTACTGCATAGGCAGAATTGCTATACACTACAGAGTTTAACATAAAAGCTTTTGAAACTTATGATTTAAAAAAGCCATATATATTTGTATGATTATAGATCATTCCATTAAAGATAAAGTAAAAAATATAAAAGAAAATATTTTTAAATAACGAAGTATAACCATTTTTTTGATATTGGCTAAAAAGGATATAAAATTAGGATGAATAAATTAGGACACAAGGAGTAATATTTTCAGAATATAATTAGTATGGTTAACATTGATAAGACAAAAATGAAGACATAATTTAGATCATTCACAAACTGCAAACTCGATTTGCTAAATATTATTGAAGGATTTAATAAATGGACCTTGGGCCTAACTCTATGAGGATTGCCCAAAACCATATAAGGAGACCAAAGACTTCAAATTTCACCAATGTGGGACAACTCAATACACCTCCTCACTCCCAGGCCTGTACTCTAGAGTGTGGACAACATAAATGGTGGCCCAACATCGGTAACAATAATTGGGATGGTCATGACTCTAATACCATGATAAATTCAACCCCAAAAGCTAGCTTATGAGATGAGGATTGCCCAATATCATATAAGGAGACCAAAGACCTCAAATTCCATCGATGTGGGACAACTCAACAGAACCGTCCAATAAAATAGAGGATTGTTAAAGATTCTTCTTATACTATTAATATAGCTTAAGTTATGGTAATAATTCAATTTACCAACTAGAAATAGTACTTGTTACCTTATAAGTGATTCTGTAATTTTTTTTACACGTCAAACAAAAACAATCAGTGGATTCATGAGATTATAAACTAAATTAAAATTGCTAAATCTAGACTTATTTTTGACTATTAAAATAAAGAAACTAAAGTACTTCCTTTCTCCTTCTTATATATAGGTTCAAACTCTTCCTACATTTACTCCCTCTCCTCCGACAAGAGAAATAGACAAGAACCCATGTCAAAAGAAAGAAATCAAGAAGTTATTCCCTCTCTATAAACAGTACCTATAAGGTATTTTCTTCCTTTTCTTACTCTTTTGTATTTGATCATTTCTTTGTGCGCGCGCGCGCGCGCACATATATATAGATATATATATGTATCCAATGCAACCAAGAACTCTTTCAAGAGTTTTACAAATAATGGTTAGGTTAGGATAACTATCAGTTAATATTCTTGTATAATTACTCTACTGTAATCTCTATCTGCAAAACTCTTGGAAGAGTTCTTGGTTACTATATTTAACCATTATCTGTAAACCTCGCGCTTCAACTGCGGGGATGTATTAAATATAGTGTCCAACACAACTAAGAACTCTTTCAAGAGTTTTACAGATAATGGTTAGGCTAGGATAACTATCAGTTAGTATTCTTGTATAATTAATCTACTGTAATTTTTATCTCAATCTCTAGCCAAGATGTCAATATATATATATATATATGTGTACACAAAAGGGTGAAGGAAAATATTCCCATAATCTTTCATATATGTGTGTGTGTATATATATATACATACTAATTTTGTTCACTTTTGTTTTTGAATTTCTCTCATGGGGTAGAAGTGAATATAGAAATTCGAGTTAGTGGATTTAAAAATGAGTGAGAGTTAGTAAAGGCCATATTGGCAAAGGCCATGCTAGAGAAGAGCAACACAATGAATCATAATGTTATGCACAGTAACAAAAGAAATATTAAAACAACTAAAAACACATATTTAACCACTTTTTATACATGTATGTGAAGACCAAAGAACAACAAGATATCTGGTATTATCATCGCACCAATAATTTAATTTCGAGCTTTGAAAATGAAAAAATTCTTTGTAAAAAGCGTTCCGTCTGTACTGAGTTTTATAAAATACAAATCTAAATTAATTTATGAAATAATCATATTTAAAAAAAGAAGCTACTAGAACTACTTAACTTTACCAAAATTAATAAGTTATAGAGGGATAGGTCAGAGGAGCTTTGGTACACAATTAAAATAGACATGAGCCTAAATATAAATTATTTTCTTGTACGTTAAAGGCTAGATATAGGGTTTTAGGCACATTATTTAGAGTTATATATTTTGGATCCTCTTAGCTATATATATGGTTTTGAGAATCTTATAATTTAGCGTGTTATATATGCAAAGACAGAACTAGAATTTAAATTTTATGGGTTCTAAATTTGAGGATAAAGACATCACGCGTTAATAATTAGGTCCTAAATTTAATTTTTATACATATTTAATAAATTTCTTAATATAAATACCAAATTTATACTAAAACTACTAGGTTAAGTCTAACTCATATATAGCTCGCCTTCTAGCCCTTTGAATATATATGGACTGTTGAGTTGTCCCACATCGATGGGATTTGAGGTCTTTGGTCTCCTTATATGGTCTTGAACAATCCTCATCTCATAAGCTAGCTTTTGGGGTTGAGTTAGACCAAGGTTCATTTATCATGGTATCAGAGTCAGGAAGTCTAACTCATATATAGCTCGCCTTCTAGCCCTTTGAATATATATGGACTGTTGAGTTGTCCCACATCGGTGAGATTTGAGGTATTTGGTCGTTTTGGACAATCCTCATCTCATAAGCTAGCTTTTGGGATTGAGTTAGGCCCAATGTCCATTTATCATGGACTATCTTTTGTTTGTAGAACCCTATTATAATCTACTATTCCTTTCCAAATTTGATAAATTTATATTAACGTGATTTTCCCGCATTTGGAAGTTATAAAATTTCACTTGTGGGAATTTACGTGCAGTTTTTTTAAATAACAGCTTCTTATAACATTGAGATTAAATATATATTTGTTTCAGAAATTAATCGAAGATATGGGATTGTCAAGGCTCTCATCGACTGAAGGCGAAAATGCTTTCTCAATTGAGTACACTTCTTGGCTGGTAAACCCATTTCTGATCTTTATCTAAATTAAGCTGAAGATGTTTATTTGATTATGTGTATATAGAAAACTTTGGTTAAATTAAATTTGAATATTTAGAACTTGTCAAGCTGAAAGCTGTTGGAAAATAATTTGTCAATATTAAATATCAGTATTAGTCTCGTACTTTTGTATCTTCTTACCTGCAGGTTTCTTTTACGATATGTTGTTTCTTTCGCTTCGGCTATTTTATCTATCTTGTTGTTTTTCAGCCTCGTATCTTCGTGTTAGTGTGGTTGTTTCTTATCTTGTTGTTGTTATCGCTTTTTTATTTTTTTCTTTGACCGGGTGGTCTATCTGAAACAGTCTTTCTACCTTCATAGGATATGAGTAAAATCTGCGTACACTTATGGTCCTGAAATGCCAAAAAATGAGGAACGGTCATAGCGGGTCAGTAACCAATGTTTCGTAGGTCTTTTCCTGTTGCCCGGATAAATTTTTGGCAATCCGGTTAAATCCGGGATCCCGGGCCCACGCGAAAGGCGTGGGCTATAGCACACGACAATATAGAAATCGAGCCGAGTTCTCGACTCCAGAATGGTGTTTTGACGATTCCAATAACTTTGTATGGTGATTTTGGACTTAGACATATGTCCGAATTTGAATTTGAAAATCCGTAGGTTGATTTGATGCATTTTGGCGGAGCTTCGCCTACCTGTCTATCAGGACCTGCTGCACGACATGCAACGTCCACAAATAAAAGGACGTCAGTACGAATAAAGTACTGAGTATGTAAGGCAGGAAAGCATAAGTAAGAACAATAATGTAAATAGGGATAGAGAATATACAAGCTGTAACATCTAGGTGCCTCTGAGGGCTACTGATATGAATGCATGATACATGTATATATATACATAATTCTCTCCAGACCTCACTCTGTTGATTATACTGAATTTGTTATTATTGTTTTTTGTTGTTATTACATAATATTTGGTGATAATTTATATACAGATGGAGCATCCTTCTGCTTTGGATAAATTAGAACAAATGATGAGCATAGCAAAAGGGAGAAAGATAGTAATCGTCTTGGATTATGATGGCACCTTGTCTGATATTGTACCAAATCCTGAAGAAGCTTTTATGACTAATAAGGTATAATTAAACACTCTCAATTTTAATTCACTTTTCTTATTTTTTTTGTATTGAATTGTCTCAAAACTTTGGTTAATCAATATTCGCGTTAATCAATATTCGCGCTAATCAGACTAAGACATTTAAATAATTCATAGTGCATTACATGGTAAAGTTATCTCGGTATGACTTACATGTTACGTGTTCGAGCCGTGAAAGCAGTCACTATTAATTGCATTAAGTTAGGTTGTCTACATCACACCCCTTGATGTGCGGCCTTCTCTCAACCCCTGCGTGAAAGCGAAATACCTTATATACCGAGCTGCCTTTTTATGGTGCATTACATGAAATAAAAAGCTATACATATATGCAAAAAACTTCAGATGAAAACCTCAAAAGAAGTAGAATATCACATGCAAATAATTTAGGATGAATATAACTTTAGTAATTAATCATCAAATTACTATGGCACATTATTGATGAGAGTTTTATATAAATTTCAGATGAGAACGGTGCTACGTGAAGTTGGTAATCGCTTTCCTACTGCAATAATTAGTGGACGGCGACGAGAAAAGGTGCGTGTTTATATTAAACCCGTCTTTCTGAACGTGTATTGCACGTTAATGTCATATCATTTTTATATGTTTGTATCGCAAAATATTGAATTTTTATCATATGCAGACTTAAGAATTTTTGTTTGATTTATAAAGGTATTTGAACACACATTAATTGCAGATTAATGTTGATATTATAATTTTATCTATTATTTCAACTTTACTTTTAAATAGAAAAGTTTGAAGCAAAAAGTTTTTTTTGATTATCTCATATGAAGTAATGTTTTACTTATAAAGGTTTAACTTCTTATTGAAGTGAAATTTATGTCAAACAAAATTTCAAACTTCTTTCCAACTTCAACTTTAACTTCAAATATGATTTTTTAAACTTAAACCAAATATTATCTAAAAAAAATAGAACCTTTAAAATTATGCATAAATTGTTAATAAGTTAATTTTTCAAAATTTATGTACCAAAGAATGACTACAAACTTTTTTTTGGAAAGACTAAAATACTATCAATTCAAAATCACATAATCTTTTATTTACTTCAAATGAAAGCCTCTAAATAGAAATTAATCATTCAGCATGCCTGCGGGCTAAGTAGCGCCTTAATGGGAGTATTTTTTTCCTTCGCGATAATGTAATACCAAGACCAGTAAAAGAGAATGGACTTCATCCATTCGGACAAAACTCATGCCCCCCAACCAGTCGTACTTTGATCAGACTTCGAAAAACTTCGAGATCACCGAGTTTCTCGGGAATCAAATGTAAATATAATTCTTAAAGTAAAAATAATTATAACATCAAAGTGTTGATTGCTAGTTCTGGATGCTAAAAACCAGTAGTACCCTTCAATTTATATATTAATGTCCGCATGACATCAGTTGTGCCAATATTATTGTCTAATATAAATGTATATTATTAAAAGGTTATTTTAGTAATTTAAATTTTTAATTTTGAGCTGCCCACTTTTAATATAATATAGATACATTAAACAGAAAATAAGAATTAAGTCAAGTTATAAATTATTATTAATCCTACTTACACTTTCTTCTTCTTTTCCTTTTTGTTTCAAGGTACAAGATTTTGTACAATTGAACAATGTTTATTATGCTGGGAGTCATGGGTTAGATATCGAAGCTCCATTGAACCAAATAACAAATTTTGATAATATGGTCTGCTATTTTTTCTGTATTAAATTTCTAATTATTTGTGTGTATTATGTGAAACTTGTCGTTAATTCTCTCGAATTTTTTTATGTATTTCGAAATTTTAGGTTAATGAAGTTGTTCTTCACCAACCTGCGAAAGAGTTTTTGCCTGAAAAACATAAGGTATGGATGCATGGAATTTGCCGATATGATATGCAAATTAGTCCCAAGGTGTATTTATCATGGTATCAGAGTTAGGCCTATCCCAATTATTGTTACCGATGTTGGGCCCCCATTTATGTTGTCCACGCTCCAGAGTGCAGGCCTGGGCGTGAGGGTGTGTGTTGAGTTGTCCCACATCGGTGGGATTTGAGGTCTTTGGTCTCCTTATATGGTCTTGGGCAATCCTCATCTCATAAGCTAGCTTTTGGGGTTGAGTTAGGCCCCAAGGTCCATTTATTATTATTTGAGGTCTTTGATCTCCTTATATGGTCTTGGGCAATCCTCATCTCATAAGCTAGCTTTTGGGGTTGAGTTAGGTCCAAGATCCATCTCATAAGCTAGCTTTTGGGATTGAGTTAGGCCCAATGTCCATTTACCATGGTATTAGAGTCAGGCCCATCCCAATTATTGTTACCGATGTTGGGCCCCCATTTATGTTGTCCACGCTCCAGAGTGCAGGCCTGGGCGTGAGGGTGTGTGTTGAGTTGTCCCACATCGGTGGGATTTGAGGTCTTTGGTCTCCTTATATGGTCTTGGACAATCCTCAATCTTATAAGCTAGCTTTTGGGATTGAGTTAGGCCCAAGGTCCATTTATCAATTAGAAAGGAAAATATAATTAGATTATTTTTGGTATGAGCATTGAAGTTAATTTCCTTCAAAAATTGATTACTTAATTCTCCAAAATGTTTTCTCATGTGTTTCAATTAGGTTCTTAATCTCTTGAGTGTGAGAACTAAAGGTATAAAAGGCGTCAACATTGAAGACAACAAATTCTGCATTTCTGTACACTACAGACATGTTCAAGCTAAGGTCTGTTTTTGTCACGTGAAATTAACTTTTAAAGTTATATTATCAAAGTTCGAGTTTTATTAATTATACAGTCAGATAACTGAAATTCAACTGCATGTAAATCGTCTATAATATGATAACTTGAAT
Organism: Nicotiana obtusifolia; assembly: GCA_002018475.1. Classification (NCBI taxonomy): domain Eukaryota; kingdom Viridiplantae; phylum Streptophyta; class Magnoliopsida; order Solanales; family Solanaceae; genus Nicotiana; species Nicotiana obtusifolia. The sequence continues at coordinate 100,575 of MCJB01007269.1, forward strand.
ACGAGTATGCATGGCATATATAAATTAGGTTTGTCAAATTACATTATTATTAGTAGAATACTTTTCGCTGAAAAATTATATTATATATAATTTATAATATATGCGTATTAAATCTTGAATACCATTAGCAACATTCCTCACTTTGGTACTGTTGAGTTGTCCCGCATTGGTGGGATTTGAGATCTTTGATCTCCTTATATGGTCTTGGGCAATCTTCATCTCATAAGCTAGCTTTTGGGGTTGAGTTAGGCCCAAGGTCCATTTATCCTGGTATAAGAGTCAGACCCATCCCAATTATTGTTATCGATGTTAGGTCCCCATTTATGTTGTCCACCCATATATTGAGTTGTCCCACATCGGTGGGATTTGAGGTTTTTGGTCTCCTTATATGGTCTTGGATAATTCTGATCCCAATTATTGTTATCAGGTACTGTTTGTTTTATTAACTATGATCTCCAAATGGCAGGATCTTGGCACACTCGAGAATGTCATTTCTACTGTGTTAAAAGAATACCAAAACTTTCGTCTATCCAAAGGCAAGAAGGTAATCTTCTTTCTATATATATATATGTATATATATAATGAATTGGTTAACTATGTGATATGTGTCATTTCTTCTTTCAAGTTCATGCTAGACTAATAAGAATTTATCGATTTTTTTTTTATGAATAGGTGTTTGAGATACGACCAAATATATATATATATATATATGTATAATGAATTGGTTAACTATGTGATATGTGTCATTTCTTCTTTCAAGTTCATGCTAGACTAATAAGAATTTATCGATTTTTTTTTTATGAATAGGTGTTTGAGATACGACCAAATATATATATATATATATATATGTATAATGAATTGGTTAACTATGTGATATGTGTCATTTCTTCTTTCAAGTTCATGCTAGACTAACAAGAATTTATCGATTTTTTTTATGAATAGGTGTTTGAGATACGACCAAATATTGGGTGGAATAAAGGTCATGCCCTGGAATATTTCTTAGAAAATCTTGGATTTGGAAGTTCAGATGATGTCTTCCCTATATACATTGGAGATGATCGAACTGATGAAGATGCTTTCAATGTAATAAATAACTCCTCTTGATTTTGTGTATTTGTTTTTTTTTTTTTGCCAACGTATATCGAAAACAGATAGCGCCGAGGTTTGCATACACTTCAACATCCCCAAATTCCACTTGTGAATCACACTGTATATGTTATTGCTGTAACAGATTTCGTGCATGAAAATTAAAACATCTGATTTTTTGCATGATCTGACATCAATTTCTTACTCTAAAAGAAAGTTAAGTTTACACAATTTATATTTCTTTTTCTCATTTCTTTTTTAAGAATTTTACTTTGAATTAATTCCTGCAGGTATTAAGGAAAATGGGACAAGGTTTTCCAATAGTTGTATCTGATTCTCCAAAAGACACCAATGCTTTATACTCTTTACGTGAACCAAAGGAGGTCATGGAATTTTTGTTGGGTATTGTGCGTTCAGAGTTAAGATTTCAATCTTACGAGTTTTGAATTTTAAAACGATTATTTTAAATGGTAATGATTAAGTTCTAAGTTTGATATATATACATATTTAGTGAATTTCTTAATATAAATATATTGTTTCAACAAAAAAGCTAACGACTTCGATTAAACCCGTAGCTCAACTTCTGCCTTCGCCCCTAATCTTGTGGTTGGAGCAACAACACTTCTTCGACTTAAGTTGTCCAACAACTTAGTACTTGGTCCCAGATAGCAGTTCTTGATGAACTGCCCAGCTAAGCATGATCGCAGACAAACACAAATGGGGCGTTGCGTGTAAGGCAAAATAGCTCAATGATCAAAGAATCACAATTAACTCTTAAATTAAGCATGTCTATTACCAGGGATTTCAATTTCGCTTTTTGCCTTCGAAAAATCATTGATTTGACCAATTTAAAGGTCAAGTTTGCAAATCACAGCCACATACTCACAACTAACACAAACTTACAATTCAAACACAAGTGTTATGCTAGTATTTGAATCCAGTTCATTCTCATATAAACATAAGCATAAGAATTGATGATAGCTATCACTAATTCATCAGAGAAGAACATATATTTTCACAGTCATTAAGTCAACAGCGAAGAGCATGTATTTTCATGAAGTCGTTGTTTATTTTTGGCTACGGATAATAATTAAATTTGTACATGATTTTAAGGACGCTTGATTTGGTTTGATACAAATAATGAAGAATAAAACAGAGATTAAAGTCGGTAAACAAATTAGAAAAAATACAAACTACAAGCCTTGAATAGTCTTGGCCTTGATTGATTTCTTCGAGATAAACAAATATGAATCAAACGAATAAAGAGATAATAAAGCAGACTTCTTTTCTATATTTTGATAATTGAATCGTGAGATGCCTTTTACAATTGTGTTGCCCCTTTATATAGGGAAGGAATAATTCTTATACAAGGTAAAAATCTATTTACAAGGTAAAAAATCCCTTGATTTACTGCTTTCAACGGTTTTGTTGATTGGCACCGTGATTCCCGCTGAGATATTTACGTTTCACGGGATTTCCGGTCCTTCAGTTATGCAGATCTGATAATTTTACCCTAGGACGTTTCCCATAATCGACCTGGACAAACTCATCACGGGCATCATGGCTTCGAGTTCCGATTCAATGGTGTTCGGTCTCAACCTTCGATCTTCGATCCCGATCCCGGTCTATTGAGCAGTAGTTATAATTGATACCAACCATGTAAACTCGAGCTCGATTTTCCCCTATGCAAGCGGTTTGATTCGAGTTCGAGTTTTCCCTACGCAAACGGTCCGAGTTCGATCCCATACAATCGTTTCTCATAAACATGAGTGCTACAAATCACATTACTTAATCAAAATTTAAGGAGAATACGTTGAGGAACAGCAAAATAAAAAGAAAACAACAATAGAGAGTCTAAGAGGTCTCTGAGGGTAAAGAGGGGGAGGGGGGTGGTCCGAAACATTTAAGAGAATGGGGAGTGAGTTCTTATCCGTTGGATTGGCCAAGATTTAAAGGCCATGATTTGTTTGACCAACATTGACCAGAAACGGCGTCGTTTCTGGGTCCTTGAAGGCCAACCAAGTAAAGGGGAATTGGGCTGGGCCAACGCTTAGAGATTTTGGGCCATCCAGTTTTGGTTGGCCCAGTTGTTTTGTAAAATTATATAGTAGGTTCACCTAAAGCTTAATTAACTAATTTAGCCAATTAATTATTCCTAAGAATGTAAATTAATACAAAAACAACTAATGCATTTTTTGTGGCTTTAAGTATTTTAACAATGCAATTAAAGGGTGATAAAATCCTAAAAATGCTATTAAATGCTAGAATGCAATAACACAAAAACAAAAATATTTTTGACGTTTTTTTTAAATTTAAAGTACTTCTAAATGTGTAAAACAAAACGCCAAACAAATTAAGTTATAGAAAATTTCCTAAAATTCTATAAAATAATTACAAATTATTTTTGGATTATTGTAGGAGTAGTTTAAGCATAGGGCAAATATTACGTGCTTACAGTTAATTTGTGGATGTAAAAGTGGGGTTTTAATTTATTTATTTTGTCAATTAAACAAATTTTATTAATTACCAAGTATAATTGTACAAAACAAAGCAAACTAACCAGTTCACCTTTCATGGTATAACACTTTCATGCGGCCAATATATTACCCTATTTGTTATATTCTGATCAGCGACAGACTCAGACTTTTATGCAAGCGGGTTCAAATATATACTAATGTCTTCAAAAATAATCGACAATAGAAGTGACACCGAGTTAATAAACAACTTGGATTTACATAGCGTGGTTCTTAATGAAACCTTAAAAGTAAATTTTCCCGCAACTCTTTATTTTTGTTTTCAAGCACATTGTTTTCCAAAAAAAAAAAAAAATACTATATATATAAACAGAACTATCTACCTTTACAATTTAGCAATTTATTGAGCTTCAGAGAATTTTAATACAACAAACATCACTTTGATCCATATTAAAATACTAAACTCTATTGTTTTATTAATTTTAATTCAACGTGCACTAACACTTTAACAAACAAAAAAAAACAACAGAAGATAGCTAGCTAAATTAATAATTTCATATACCAAGTTCCATAATAATGGAAAGATTTTAGAAAAGCTGCAAAATTCAGTTTATTTTGAAAAGTGTTTTTTTCAAAAGTACTTTTGTTGAGAAGTAGTTTGTGTTTGGCTAATTAATTTGAAAATGATTTCTGAGCAGCAATTAGTGTATGGCTAAACTTTTAAATCTGCTTCTAAGTAAATTTTTTTCAAAAGCACTTTTCAAGAAAAATACTTTTGGAGAGAAGCTACTTTTTTCTGCTTCTCCAAAACTGTTTTGCTTCTCCTCAAAAGTACTTTTTTCTTCAAAAAACTTGGCTAAACACTTCAATTTTAAAATATATATATATAT
>MCJB01007269.1:124532-135983 GCA_002018475.1 Nicotiana obtusifolia
CCCCCCCCTCTCTTCCTTTTTTGCCCTAAAGCATCTTTGTCTTTAAGACTAATTATTTGTTTGAGCTATGTGAAGTGATCGATTTACCATGTTGAAATCGAACTTCTAGGCAAAAGTAAAAGAACAATAGAAAAAGGCTTCTTATGCAGCATCTTTTCCCGAGAGTGGAGATAACCTTCACATCTGATCTTATGCAAAGAGCGACATCTCCATACTCCTTTTTAACCACCCTCCATGTATTATCATTTACATGAATAGTTAACCTTGATGGAAGAATCTGGAAAGAAAATATTTAATCGCGTTTCGTTGCTCCAAAATGATCACCCCTAGACTCAACCTGCTTATCCCTGTCATGCTCAAATAACACTCTCCTTTACCTACTTTCCCCCACCTTATAATTCCAAACAGTTCTCTGCGGAAACTCATTGCTCTTTTTCCCCTTCAGTAAACATGGAAAAGATTTGATATAAATTGAATAGAATGAATTTTCAGCCGTCCTTTCCTTATCTAATCTAGAAAGTAGCTTTAGGAAATCTTTGGAGTTGGATGAAGAATGTATGTAGCATGAAGTTGAGGAAACGGAAGATTATTTTCCTGTTTCCATACTGCCTAGTAACTACAAATGCATTTATGATTTTGTATGCATCATTAATCTGTAATTTTGTCATGGATAAAAGTTACGCCCTTTACTGATGTATTGTGTATAAGTTTTTGGCAATCGCAGTTCTTTTGTGTAACATAAGCCAGCTAGAGACCTAGTTCTAAGCTATTTTATTGACTATTACTTGACAGTCACTTTCTTTAGACTAGACACGACATATCCCACTTAAACCTGAATAGTCTCTAGAGCTTCCCTGTTTAAGCTACTAAGCTTGTTTTTCCTGGTTAATAAAGCAGTCAGATATACCATCTTTACTTGTTTAATTGTCTTTATATGCCATGTTTAGTCTTTTTACTGTGCTAAAGCTGCTATATGGTGTAGGTTGCCTGGGAGCATGAACAGTTTTCAAGGTTGAGAGTCACTGCAGCAACACTATCTGAACTTTCTGCTGCACCTGAATTACTGGAAAGCACAGGACGTCTGGCTGATAACAGGTTGTGGCTTAGCTTCTAATACCTCTTTGTTCTATTTTTGTTACTTCTCTGATGGCCATTTGCTTAACTCCTGGTTTCCTGTGTAGACATTTTGTCAGTGAAGCCTCAATCATTCGAAGTGTCAAGCTTGTTGCTGAAAGTCTAGCGGTAAGGACTTTAGCCTACCTCTTTTCCCCTGTAGTACGAAATTTTTTGTCTCAGTCGTTGCAACTGCTAGTTTCTTATACTGATAAAACCTTTAACTTCCAATAATGAAGTTCTCTTCTATATGAGAAATAAACAGTGGCAGTCTAAAAGTAAACTTGAAAAAGAAAGACAGGAATTTTTTGGCCTCTTATAGGTCTGGTCTTGTCATGCATGCTCCTTTTGAGACAGTCGATTCTCATCTACATATTCTGTTCAACATCAAAAAGCATAACTTTATAATTTGAAGTATGATCATACTTCTGAGACTATTGGGCAGATATTGGTTGCAGTCTTGGGTTTTTCTTGTGGTTTTGGGGTCTCTTGATGTTACGCTAGCGGAACTAGTCTATAGCTAACAAAATCAGTTTAAATCATAATTCAATAGCTACTGTTAATCTAGAATAACTCCAGATTTTCTCCTCTTTGAAGTTCTCTTCAGGTTTCCCAAGTTTACAATTGAGCTCAGGCCTAATAGTCTGGAAATTCTCTGCTGGTTCATGAGTATTATTGCATCTTTTCCTTTAATTAATTAAATGAGCAACATGATTTTATTTTGAGTAGCGGCTTGTATATGGGGGTTCCCCCATCATTAATTAAACTATTTACCTTATCAAAAAGAGAGAGATTGCATTTTGAGTAATTCTGTCAGTATATGTATTTGAGATTTTCTGGAGAAGGACTTTATGAAAGATGTATTTATTGTCTTCATTACATTGCTTGGTCCTTATTGTCAAGGAAAATTGTTGATTGTGATATGCATCTTCTGCATCATTTTTTTCTTTGGGGTGGGGAGACTGTATTTCAGAGGATGATCATTTTGCTTTAATATATGTACGATGTTGTTTTGCATGTCTTCTATTATAGAGAACAGATGATTTTGATATCCTGAATAACTTCTGAAGAGAAGAGTGGGGTGATTGATCAGCTGGTTCAGAATTTTAGATTACCAAGAAGCATTTTTCATATATGTTTCTTTCTCCTTTATTCTGTAGCTTCATGTAACTCAGTTTTTTCTAAACCTTCTTTTAGGTAATCAGAAATGTGTTTCTGGTATTTTGCTTATTTCAAGCATTTGTCTTCACATGAAGTGAGCTATCTCATGTATTAGGAATGCCGCATTTCTTTCACAAGTTTGTTTAACAAATTTCTTTATATGCAGAGACACATTTATAACCAGGAGCAGAAAAGCATAAGCATTTTTGCAGACGATAGTAGTTTAGCTGTCAATCCTTCCTACATAAGGTCTTGGCTAGATCTTTTATCTACAACACCTCGAGTGGCACCTTTTCTTTCAAAAAATGACCTGCTTATTAAGGCACTGGAAAAGGTATTTTAGAGGCATGTTACGCTTAAATTTTGTGTTTAGTTTAATTGTTTCATTTTTCCCTTTCAAATAGTCTCATAATTTCTTGGTTGTATAATATAAAGGACATCTTCGTGTATATCACTATCGCTCGTCATAATGGCTTGCCTTTGTCATTTTGCTTTGGCAATTGATGTTTCTGACTTTATTTTCTCTTATATATATGACCCTAGTATACACCTTAATTACCGACATACCTCAATTTGAGCTTCTTAAGGTATCTGTACATCTTAGTTTCTTGTTTTGACCAATATGTGCTTTCAATATCTGCAGGAATTAGCTGATCATACTGCAGAGGTGAATGTACAGCATGAGACTCTAGATGGAATGTTCACTTTTTACGATTCAACTAGTGGCAAGTTGCATATATATCAGGTGCGCAAATATCTCCACATTTTCTGTTAGCTTTGCCCATGGCATCCTAACATTATGGAAATAATTGTACAGTCTGTAACAATTCGAAATGCAAGTTGTATATATATATTTATACACACACGCACACACACATATATATCCACCCTTTCTTTTAGCCTTGCCCCTGGCTAGTACTTGTATAATTCTGTAAAACTTCAAAATGCAAATATCTACTTAAGTAAAATGAACAAAATATTTTTGTTTAATTTTCTCGGAGTGCCCCCACTGTTACCAACAAGTTACTAATTCTGACCTACCATTAGAAGCAAATGAGTACTCTTCGGCTTGTGCGATGCAGAAAGATAAGGGAGACTCAGGAATAATTGTGAGGTTTGCTTTTTGAGAGACCGGTTTTTACAGTACTATACATGTTTGCATATAGTTCACTCTATTTTTTTCACACTCCAAAGTGTTATTATATGGGCATAGAGCGTCATAGTTGCTCAGCCCTCTTCTTACACCAGTATTCCATGTCTCATGTTGTGATGAATATGAGCATCTCCAACCACTTATTTTCATCAAGGAAAATTATCTCTGACCACTGTGGTTTCAACATTTAGGACCTATTGTCTTAACTCAAAGTTTTCCTATTTCACTGATTGCTTATTTTGTGCCTTACTGGTTCATACTTTTTGTTTAACACCCATATCTATATAGTCAATTGTGTCTGCTTGTTAATCATCTGCAGTTAAATCTACATTTCTTCAGTTATTTTCCTGTACAAATAACTGATTAAATTGTTCTCATTGCAGGTTGCCAGCGTGACATTTGACTTGCTTTTGCTGTTGGTACTAGGATCATACTTGATTACACTTTTCAGTTTTCTTTTTATCACCACCAGGGTACGTCTTCTGGTTTTACTTGATCCTGATTCCCTTATCTTGGTTACAAATTTTGTGCTGTTCCGAACACAACCATTTTATAACAGAGACGAAAACTTCCTTGATTATTGTACCAACTAAAATATGTAAATATAAAGAAAAGAAAACTGAATATAAACTCATCTAACCAATCTGATGTTATTGCTAAACAGGGTCTTGACGATCTTATTAGTCTATTCCGTCGTCCCCCATCACGGAAAGTAAAAGCTGCTTAATTCCTGAAGCAGGACTTCTCTTTATCAGGCGCTTGCAAATCAAGAAGCAGGTGTTTCTTTGAAGATTGTCTTCACCTAGTTGCTTCCTATTGATTGGTGGTCCAACGATCATATTTTAAACTTTTAGAATTCGATGGAAAAGTTCCTCTTTTGCTTTGACAAATCAACAGGGTAACGCAGTCATTTTTTTTCTGCTGAGATGAGGATGTAATTCTCACAGGCGGCTTTTCTCATAGAATTAGCAGTTCTAAAATTTAACTATCAATTTTGACAGAATTTATTTATGTTCTGAAAAGGTTCAGGAGAATTTGCTCTGTTAGAGGATCATTTGTTCGCTGACAAACTAGATTTTTGTGTTAGCTCCTTCCATTTTGAGATAGCTCCTTCCATTTTGAAAGTATGCATATTGTATTTGAAAGGCCATATCTCGAATTCAAACTGCAAAACGAGGATATTGGTGAACTAGTTTGTCTTTGATATTTGCTCCTACCTTCTTATCACCCATTTTCCATCTCATGTTACTCGGTTGGATATTTACCTTCACAAGGTCTGGGTACACACTGCCGTTTTCAGACCCCAGGTGCGAAATTATATTTTTTTTGTTGTTGTTAGTTTGAGATTTACTTGTAATTGATTCAGTCAGACTCTCCACTTCTTATGCCCTTTTACTAATAGGTGCCCCCACGTTGATAGAAATCGGCAAAAGATTTTGGGTATTGTGCGCTCTACCTTACGACAAGACGTACAAGGTAAATTACAAATCTGAACAAGTAAACTGGCTAATAGTCTAATACTACTATACAAAATGGGTCTCAAAATTTATTATAAACAGATGGAACCCAATAGACAGACACTTGAAGCCATCTTTCTGCCTGTAACACTGTTCTTATGAGATTTCATTAAGTGAAGCAGTTCCTCTATTTATCATGTATGTTGAACATTTGAAATAGCGCGGTATACCATGTCAATGAATTGATCATCCTGTTATGGAAATAAAGGCAAAATCAGATGCATAAAGAGATCAGTGAATGATATAATATCAAATCATGGATCCTAATAGGGAAAAATGAGCACAAGATTAGCCAAAAGGGAAATATATTATTACAGGAGTAACCATAAAACTCTAGCTAATCAACTATTTACATCAATAAATTAGAAATCAATAAAATGTAAGCTCGGAATACTACCTAACACCCTCCACTATTTAATTTTGTAGACTCCATAACTAGTTTTCAGTACCCGAAAAATGCTTCGGAAAGGAAAGCAGAAATATGAAGCCTCTATAACCATGCAAGTTCCTCCTAAACACCTAGTCCCTGAATCTCAAATTTACTACTGTTTTTAACATAATGTCAGGACTTGTAATTTCCAGTCGTACTATTTCCCATACTTGTATTTTTTGGCCAACTTCTTTAACTTCCTTTTTGGAAAACAAGGTGATAACGAATCAACTACTTTGCATGTCTTATAAGTCACGGTATTTATTTTTTTTCTTGTTTGGGTGCAAAGTTGAATAAAATATCAATGAATTACCATTATCAAAGACGAGCGTGGTTAGAAAGCTATAGTCTACTGTTATATTGCTTATTTATACTTTGTTTTCTCTGACTCTGTAGGCAGGACATGTTATTCCTTTCTATTTAAAGATCTCTCCTCATCTTTCAATTTGAAAAGCTCTTTTCTCCTTCTCTCTAATAAATAAACTCATTCTTTTAATGAAATACTAGAATAGGGAGGGTCTAAACCTTCAGTCTTAGTAGCAGTCAGCAGCTAAAGTGACAATCCAGGGGTGGAAATTTTAGCCTTGTAAACCCACCCAAACTAGGCCCGTCATAAACACTGGATCAGTATGTTTGGTAATTGGTATCATGTTGGCTCATTAAAAAGACAGCTCAAAAGGTAACACTTCCAAGACTAAGCATAAGAAATGAGGAAGCATAGTTCCACCAACAAAGCCAGTGCTAGTTCCTATGCGAGAGTGGTTTTGTGGATAAGGTGACTGACTCTCCAGGACGTCCCAAAACTAGGCCACATTGATGTGAAAAATAGGATTTTCCGTTCCAAAACGACTCTTCAGTAAATCAGTTATAAGATAACAAACATGACTCTCAAAGAATATTTTTTCCGGTAAAAAAAAGATATTGAAGATGTGCTACTTCTTCCTCTTCATCTTCTTCTTTTTCTTTTTCTTTTTCTTTTTCTTCTCCTTTCCTTTTCTTGTTCTCCTCCTCCTTTTTCTTCTTCCACTTCTTCTCTCTTTCTCTTCTTTTCCTTCTCTTGAGCCAAAGGTCTATCGGAAATAGTCTCTCTATCTAACCAGGTAGGGGTAAGGTCTGCATACACACTATCCTCCTCAGACCTCACTTGTGAGATTAGCTTGGGTCTGTTGTTGTTGTTATTGAAAATAATATTGAAGACACCACAGTCCACGTAGATCAAGCAGCAACTATCAGCCGGAAAGAGCTCAAAATCACATAGGTAGGAGGCACTAATGGGGTCGAAAAAGAAGCTGAAGTCAGAGAAGAATTGTAGCTGACGATGGGGGAGGAATTTGCTGACAACTACTCTGCCCCAAAATTCAAGGTTAAAAAGTGAATTGGACAACCCTCTATTCTACATAAGTAAGGGAACAGCAGCAATGGAAGGCAAATGACAGATTTTTTTCAACTTTAACTGATAGAACTCAAGCTGGCACTGATGATGCTGCGGCTGCAACACCAATGTGGCAGGTATTTTGAGGACACGAACAATTGGACAGCGGGTACTCTTACTATGTGGCTCATGCAGTCATAACACGAGGAAGAGAAATTTGAGTGTGGAACTCTCATCAGGGGAAGGAGAGGTCTGCGAAGGTCATGACAGAAAAGGGAGGAAATGATGATAGATTGGAGATAATCAAGGGGAGCGAGAGGGAGTTGGGCATGGGGCAGAGAGTGTCGCCTGCCGAAATGGATGGGGAATAGATTTAGGGGTTTGGGATCTTTTAGACATCTCATCCAGAGATTTGAGGGAAGAACGATTCGATTATTGTTGGAGATGGAGACATGCCCCTTCAGATAGGGTAATTTTTTTTACTTTTTTGTCATTTAGCAATCCTCAGGGTATTCGGCCCTTGAGGAAGTAAGGTGCTTAATTTCAGAAGTATAAACGTTCTTATGTTTACCCAACGGAAAGGCATCCAGACTATGTGACTCAGATTTAAAAAAAAAAAAAGGTCCTAAAGGAATGAGAGAAGCTACCAAAAACCAGTTCCAACAGAGAGTCTCAAAACCAATTGTTAGCATACTCTTCTCTCTCTTTTACTTTTCTTTTTTCTTCTCAATTACTCTTGCTAATGTTCATAATGTGAATTTTCTCCAGCATAGTGGCATAAGCTGGTGGAAGTTTTTTTTCTCCTAAATACGCGCCCTCAGCAGACCCTCTTTGCTTTGAATATTAATTTTCATTACGAGGGCAGATGCAATTGATTGCAAAGTTAAACTTTATTGCTATAAAAAAAGTTCACATAGCAAAGTAACTAACGAATTCAGGCACTTACTTGAACAAGCATCAAAAGTGCCTCACGCACTTTGTCTCTGTTAATAACAGGTCTGTTGTTTGGGCAAGGAGTAGAAGCTGGAGTAAGAGACGGCGGGGGAGTGGGGGGAGGAAATGGTTGAAGCAAAGGAGCTCTGTGAAGGCGTTCTAAATTCCCAGGGGGATGAAGTGGAGGAGCAGTAGGCACAGATGAAGAAATAGGAGGTATCAGTGGAGAAGAGGAAGGAGGCGGACCAAAGAATGACGATGGCTTCACTAGATTTGAAGAGTTTCTAGCACTGGCGTCTCCTTCAGAAGCATCAAGGGTAGGCATCAACGGGAAAGATGTAGCAAGGGGAGGAGATGGAGCTAGTGCAGGTGCTGAAGAGGGAAGTACAGCAGCAGGAGGACGAGGAGGAGGCAGGACTGTTGCAGATAAGTCATACGGCTGTCCCTGAACTGCAGCATTTGTAGCACCCCCAAATCTCATAGCAGTCTGCAGAATGAAATGCTCAGAATTCAGTCACTTTAACACATAATTAAAGAACATTATACAAACAAATTTTTCATCTCTAACATAGTTCTAGTCGAGAAGTATCTCCACTTAAATTACTAACTACATGACCCCAACATAGAAGGGTGGAATAAGCATTGCATGAGTCAGTTACTTCTTAAGTGAAATAACAGGGAATCTCAGTTGGTCTCCCTTGATAGATGGATTTCGTAATGTTTTGAAATGTCACGTAAAATTCCTACAAACAATCATATGGTTTATTTACATATTGTATACATATTGCACAAAGGTATGACCGTAGGGCTAATACTTTTACAGGATTTCCTATAATAGCCGATCTTAAAGCAAACGTTAATGACAGAAAGTAATTACAGATCTTCCAAAAGAACTGACAAATGGAAAAGACACTATTTCCTGAAAGATAAACACTGCATAACAGCCACATTACGTGGGAGAGAAAAAAGGAAAAAAGAGCTAATCAAAGGGAAGAAAGACCGTACACTGAAGAAATTCACAAAGGAACGATCATCTGGGACATCTGCAGTATTTGATGTAGTAGATGAAGATGGCTCCAGGGGACCATCAATTACCGACATGCTTGGAACTGCTTCCAGCTCTTCAAATTCACTGTATTAAGATTACACAAAACCAAAAGTTCCTCTCAGAAGCCACTCGATTGCAATTGCTTTATTTCAGTCATAGATTATTTTGCAATAAAAGTGTGACGATCCAAAGGGTCATCACTTGTTTTTAGATTGAATTCAGAGGCTTAAAAACTTCCTTTTTACCTCACCTAATTTGCATGTGCAGTATGTATAATTTTTCAGAACGTTTTTAGTAGACGGACCTGTATAAGTGTTTTGACTTGGGCGTATGCCCGGAAACAAATTTTGAGGTCCCAAGCTCAAGTTATAGCCATTTAATGAAAAAAATATATGATAACTAACCCCCAAATTCTCTTCCCCTTGACGTCTCAACCACTCACATTCACACGAAAAAGGGGGAGGAAACGGTGAGATCAGAGAGAAGAGAACGAGAGTGAGAGCTACCCCATTTATTCTATATTTTTTTCTTTGTCCGCTTTCATTCCTTCTTTGATTATTATTTCTTTTTAGTACTACATTTACAAAAAATCCATTATCCAAAATGCATAGCTTGTGTCTGTACTAAGTTCTGGCAACATTTGATGAAACGACGCACTATTATTAATTAAAGTAGAATTACTGAAGGAAAAAAGGGGGATTTTTGGCCAAGTATCCATGGGATACATTGTATAAAGACTAGTGTGTTATATAAATGAACAACGTATTTTCTACAACATACTCCTCTGCCGGTCTACAATCCAAGAGCATTACAAGATATTGGACTGTGGGACGCCTTCTTTTACACCAAACAAAAGGAAAAACCAGCGGTGCCGTGTTTGTTGATTTGTAAAGTTGCTGGAATTTATATTTCGATATTGGAAAGCTTAACTAAGATTTGAAGCCTTCGGACACAAAGTTTCAAGGCGAAGGTTTGTTGGAATCTTGAATTTAGTTGCAAAACGAGATAATTGTCCGTTCTAACTTTAGCTTGAGGGATTAGGAGTTGTGTCCTATTTGTTAATTGCTTCTTGTTGAGTACAACGTATAAGCATGGTGACGAGTATCTATACGTTGTTGTCGAGCATGACTGTGAGTCTTAAATGAATAGTTGTTGTGTTCTTAAATGATACTACGAAAGCCTTAATTGATGATTCTCAATGAGAATTTAGTTTATTTATCATAGACTTTAATTATAATTGAGTATTGGCATTAGTTGAACTGAGTAGAAGTTGAGTTAAGCTTGGTTATAGCTAATTCTCCCTTGCCGGGATTTCTTGTGATGACTTGTAAATGGGAGCGGGTGGTACACCTACCACAAATTATGATGTAAATGGAGAGGGTGGTACGCCTACCACAAGATATAATGAAATGGGAGCGGGTGGTACGCCTACCACAAAATATGATGAAATGGGAGCGGGTGGTACGCCTAACACAAGATATAATGAAATGGGAGCGGGTGGTACGCTTACCACAACATATGAGAAATGGGATCAGGTTGCACGCCTGCAACAGGATGGAACTGAAAGTGAAAGTTGCCTGTATTTCACTTTATTCATGTTAGAAGTTAAATTACAGTTTCCTTATTATTCTTTGATGATCTGCTCCCCTGAAGCATGTTCCCCTTCCCCGGCTTTAATTACTTCTACTTTCCGCTGTAGATATATATAACTGCACAGGTCTAGCTGGAGTTTGGTCCTAGCCTCACACTACCTCGCCGGGGTTAGGCCAGGCACTTACCAGCACATGGGGTCAGTTGGGCTGATACTACACTCCTTTGTGCAGATTCCAGTGCTGCAGATTTTGGACCGTGGTGGAGCTTCCAGCTTATCAGGCGACCCGAGGTAGTCCTGCAGGCCTTGGTGTCTTCCGCTATCTATTCTACCTGTTTCTTTTATGTGGTCCCAGAGACAGTACTTTGTTATTTCTTTCAGACCCTTATTTGTAGTACTCTTATACGGTCTGTAAAGCTGTGACACCAAATCTTGGGTAGTGGTATTTTAATGTCTAAAGTTTTATTATTCCGCTCGTTAAGTTATGTTGTTGGTTTTAAGTTGTAATGAATTTAAAAATGAAAACAAAGCAAATAATTCAGTTGATTGGCTTGCCTAGCTTTCACTAGTAGGCGCCATCACGACTCCCGAGGGTCGTGACTAGTTGGTATCAGAGATCTAGGTTACATGGGTCTCATAGTTCACAGACAAGCTCGGTTGAGTCTGAGGGATCGATACGGAGACGTCTCTATTTATCCCCCAGAGGCTACAGAGTTAGGAAAAAACTTCACATTTGCTCTTTCTTGTCGTGCGGGTTTGTTTCTCAATGCTAATTGGATTTCTACTCTGTTTTTTTTGCAGATGGCGAGAGCACGCGCTTCCTCATCTACCGCTCAGCAGCCCGAGCCCCCAGCAGCAGCTCCTACGAGGGGCAGAGCTCAACCCCCAGCAGCAGCACCAGTGGCGGAGCCTCAAGTTGATTTTGACGAGAAGGTTCCGGCCCCGGTAGTTCCGGTGGGCCCAGCTCAAGTCCCAGAATGGTTTATTGCTACTCTAGTTCTTCAGGACGCTTTGGTCCGATTGGTGGGTCTCATGGAGAGTGTCACCGAGCAGGCTTGCTTCCTGTAGCACCAGCCTGAGAAGTGGCTGGTGCTACAGGAAGCAAGTCTG
Organism: Nicotiana obtusifolia; assembly: GCA_002018475.1. NCBI lineage: Eukaryota > Viridiplantae > Streptophyta > Magnoliopsida > Solanales > Solanaceae > Nicotiana > Nicotiana obtusifolia. Next base: position 135,961 of record MCJB01007269.1, read on the forward strand.
CTCGGTGGACACTCTCCATGAGA
>MCJB01007269.1:136003-148011 GCA_002018475.1 Nicotiana obtusifolia
GTAGCACCAGCCACTTCTCAGGCTGGAGGAGGGGCTCAGACTCCTGCTACTCGCACTCCGGAGCAGGTAGCTCCCCAGGTTCAGGTTCCAGCTAGCTATGGCAGGTCAGCCGAGTGCAGTAGCTCAAGCCGGCGATAGAGTGGCTATGTCCGCCGATGCTTTGTGGAGGCTGGATAGGTTCACCAAGCTCTTCACTACTACTTTCAGCGGTGCTTCTTCGGAGGATCCCCAAGACTTCCTATACAGCTGCCACGAGGTTCTCAGGAACATGGGTATTGCTGAGACCAATGGGGTAGATTTTGCTACATTTCGCGTGTCTGGTTTCGCCAAGACTTTGTGGAGGGATTATTGCTTAACTAGGCCAGCCGTGTCGCCATCTTTGACTTGGGAGCAGTTTACAGCGTTGTTTCTGAGTAACAGGGAGAAACTTCTCCAAGAAAAACGCTGTAAACTGCTCCCAAGTCAAAGATGGCGACCCGACCAGCCTAGTTAAGCAATAATCCCTCCACCAAGTCTTGGTGGATCCAGACAGGCGAAATGTAGCAAAATCTATCCCATTGGTCTCAGCAATACCCATGTTCCGGAGAACCTCGTGGCAGCTGTATAGGAAGCCCTGGGGATCCTCCGAAGAAGCACCGCTGAAAGTAGTAGTAAAGAGCTTGGTGAACCTATCCAGCCTCCACAAAGCATCGGCAGACATAGCCTCTTTATCACCGGCCTGAGCTGCTGCACCCGGCTGAACTGCCACAACTGGCTGAACCGCTGGAACCTGAACCTGGGGAGCTACCTGCTCCGGAGTGCGAGTAGCAGGAGTCTGAGCCCCTCCTCCAGCCTGAGAAGTGGCTGGTGCTACAGGAAGCAAGCCTGCTCGGTGACACTCTCCATGAGACCCACCAATCGGACCAAAGCGTCCTGAAGAACTAGAGTAGCAATAAACCATTCTGGGACTTGAGCTGGGCCCACCGGAACTACCGGGGCCGGAACCTTCTCGTCAAAATCAACTTGAGGCTCCGCCACTGGTGCTGCTGCTGGGGGTTGAGCTCTGCCCCTCGTAGGAGCTGCTGCTGGGGGCTCGGGCTGCTGAGCGGTAGATGAGGAAGCGCGTGCTCTCGCCATCTGCAAAAAAAACAGAGTAGAAATCCAATTAGCATTGAGAAACAAACCCGCACGACAAGAAAGAGCAAATGTGAAGTTTTTNGTAGCACCAGCCACTTCTCAGGCTGGAGGAGGGGCTCAGACTCCTGCTACTCGCACTCCGGAGCAGGTAGCTCCCCAGGTTCAGGTTCCAGCTAGCTATGGCAGGTCAGCCGAGTGCAGTAGCTCAAGCCGGCGATAGAGTGGCTATGTCCGCCGATGCTTTGTGGAGGCTGGATAGGTTCACCAAGCTCTTCACTACTACTTTCAGCGGTGCTTCTTCGGAGGATCCCCAGGACTTCCTATACAGCTGCCACGAGGTTCTCAGGAACATGGGTATTGCTGAGACCAATGGGGTAGATTTTGCTACATTTCGCGTGTCTGGTTTCGCCAAGACTTTGTGGAGGGATTATTGCTTAACTAGGCCAGCCGTGTCGCCATCTTTGACTTGGGAGCAGTTTACAGCGTTGTTTCTGAGTAACAGGGAGAAACTTCTCCAAGAAAAACGCTGTAAACTGCTCCCAAGTCAAAGATGGCGACCCGACCAGCCTAGTTAAGCAATAATCCCTCCACCAAGTCTTGGTGGATCCAGACAGGCGAAATGTAGCAAAATCTATCCCATTGGTCTCAGCAATACCCATGTTCCGGAGAACCTCGTGGCAGCTGTATAGGAAGCCCTGGGGATCCTCCGAAGAAGCACCGCTGAAAGTAGTAGTAAAGAGCTTGGTGAACCTATCCAGCCTCCACAAAGCATCGGCAGACATAGCCTCTTTATCACCGGCCTGAGCTGCTGCACCCGGCTGAACTGCCACAACTGGCTGAACCGCTGGAACCTGAACCTGGGGAGCTACCTGCTCCGGAGTGCGAGTAGCAGGAGTCTGAGCCCCTCCTCCAGCCTGAGAAGTGGCTGGTGCTACAGGAAGCAAGTCTGCTTGGGTGTCACTCTCCATGAGACCCACCAATCGGGTGAAAGCATCCTGAAGAACTGGGATAGCAATAAACCACTCTGGGACCTGAGCTGGGCCCACCGGAACTACTGGGGCCGGAACCTCCTCGTCAAAATCAACCTGAGGCTCCGCAACTGGTGCTGCTGCTGGGGGCTGAGCTCTGCCCCTACCTCGGCCTCTAGCATGGCCTCGGCCTCGCCCTCTGCCACTCGTGGGAGCTACTGCTAGGGGCTCGGGCTGCTAAGCGGAAGATGAGGAAGCGCGTGCTCTCGCCATCTGCGAAAGAACAGAGTAGAAATCCAATTAGGCATTGAGAGACAAAACCGCACGACAAGAAAGAACAAATATGAAGTTTTTTCCTAACTCTGTAGCCTCTGGGGGATAAATACAGAAGTCTCTGTACCGATCCCTCAGACTCTACCGAGCTTTTCTGTGAACTGTGAGACCCATGTAACCTAGAGCTCTGATACCAACTAGTCACGACCCTCGGGAGTCGTGATGGCGCCTACTAGTGAAAGCTAAGCAAGCCAATCAACTGAATTATTTGCCTTGTTTCCATTTTTAAATCTATTACAACTCAAAACCAACAACTAATAAACAGCATAACTTAACGAGTGGAATAATAAAATTTCAGACTTTAAAATACCGTTAATAAAATCTCCTTAACGAAACTACCCAAGATTTAGTGTCACAGCTTCATAGACAGTCTAAGAGTACTACAAATAAGGGTCTAAAAGAAATAACAAAGTACTGTCTCTGGGATTACATAAAAGAAACAGGTAGAATAGATAGCGGGAGACACCAAGGCCTGCGGACGCCTGCAAGACTACCTCGGGTAGCCTGATAAGCAAGAAGCTGGAAGCTCACTACGGTCCGAAATCTGCAGCACTGGAATCTGCACAAAAGAGTGCAGAGTGTAGTATCAGCACAACCGACCCCATGTGCTGGTAAGTGCCTGGCTTAAATCCGGCGAGGTAATGACGAGGCTAGGACCAGACTCCAGATAGACCTGTGCAGTTATATATATATATATATACATCTACAACGGAAAGATAAAAGTAATTAAACAATTAAAGCTGGGGAAGGGGAACATGCTTCGGGGAGCAGATAAAACAGATCATCAAAGAATAAAAAGGAAACTACAATTTAACTTTTAACATGAATAAAGTGAAATACAGGCAACTTTCACTTTCAGTTCCATCTTGTTGCAGGCGTGCAACCCGATCCTATTTCTCATATTTTGTGGTAAGCGTAGCACCCGCTCCCATTTCATCATATCTTGTGGTAGGCGTACCACCCGCTCCCATTTCATCATATCTTGTGGTAGGCGTACCACCCGCTCTCATTTACATCATATTTTGTGGTAGGCGTACCACCCGCTCTCATTTACATCATATTTTGTGGTAGGCGTACCACCCGGCAAGGGAGAATCAACTATAACCAAGCTTAACTCAATTTCTACTCAGTTCAACTAATGCCAACACTCAATTATAATTAAAGTCCACGATAAATAAACTAAATTCTTGCTCAACATCGAGAATCATCAATTAAAGCTTTCGTAGTATCATTTAAGAACACAACAACTATCCATTTAAGACTCACGGTCATGCTCGACACCAACGTATAGATACTCGTCACCATGCCTATACGTCGTACTCAACAAGAAGCAATTAACAAATAGAACACAGCTCCTAATCCCTCAAGCTAAAGTTAGAACGGACAATTACCTCGCTTTGCAACCAAATTCAAGATTCCAACAAACCTTCGCCTTGAAACTTTGTGTCCGAAGGCTTCAAATCTTAGTTAAGCATTCCAATATCAAAATATAAATTCCAGCAACTTTGCAAATCAACAAACACGACACCACCGGTTTTTCCTTTTGTTTGGTGTAAAAGAAGGCGTCCCACAGTCTAATATCTTGTAATGCTCTTGGATTGTTGACCGACAGAGGAGTATGTTGTAGAAAATACGTTGTTCATTTATATAACACACTAGTCATTATACAATGTATCCCATGGATACTTGGCCGAAAGATCCCCTCTTTTCCTTCAGTAATTCTCCGTTAATTAATAATAGTGCATCGTTTCATCAAATGTTGCCAGAATTTAGTACAGACACAAGCTATGCATTTTAGATAATGAATTTTTTGTAAATGTAGTACGAAAAAGAAATAATAATCAAAGAAGGAATGAAAGCGGACAAAGAAAAAAATATAGAATAAATGCGGTAGCTCTCAATTATACAGACTGTACATGCAAATTGAGGTGAGGTAAGAAGGAGGTTTTTAAGCCTTGGAACACTGAATTTAATCTAAAAACAAGTGATGACCCTTTGGGTCGTCACAAAAAGACTTTCACTTCTCACAAAGTAATGTCTGATTAGCTTCTCACAGTCAATTTCACCATGCATATAACTTAGTACTTAAGGAGCAAGTTGGTTTAGACAAAAACACCCATGGTCCTAGGACCAATCCTATTCAAACAGTATGCAAGAGCCACAATTCAAAGGCCCATTCAACACTACTCGCAATTCGGATTTCACTAGTAGCATAGTTTCACATTAGATACCAATGTTATCCTGCTCACCTCAGGTGACACTACGATAACTTTTTTATTTCACAGTTGCTGTCAAGATCATCCTGAGAATGATTGCGACCAAATCTATGAGCATCTACAATAATTTTAACAGCAGTTGGAACTCAACTATCCGACCCCTGAAAATTCAAGCAGTATCTCGTTGACCAGGTTCTTAGGAAGGTATCGATGTTCATTTATTATGCTCTCAGTCACATTGCAGTTCAAGATTAGCATACAAAGGGAAGAACGAGAACTTGTTAAATGTCAAGCTAAACTACTATATCTGAAACATAAGTCACATATTCTGATTTCTATAAATATGAACTGGAATACCTCTTGTTTGATGGTAGTTTGAACTTGGTAGGCACCTTGGCATAAGCACTCAGTATCCTGACCACCAGTAAAAGTCAAAACTGATCATCAGGCATAATAAGATACATAAGGAAAAGAAAAGACAAGAGAGGATTGACATGGAAATCAGTGCACAGAACAACCATAAAGGGGTACTTATCTGCGCCTTTCCCTTCTCATTAAGGTGATAATTAGATAAGTGGAAGGTATGAAGTTGTTTTGCATTTATACAAACTTGAATCTCTACTTCTTTCCCTGTTGATAGATGCCTCTGCCTAAAAGTTTCTAGTTCATAATAACATATACTCAACTTTTCAATAGCTCTAAGAGAAACTTATTTGAAAAGGTGAGAAGCAGATTAGGGAACCATTTCAAATATTATATAGTGGGTAGTATGGAAAGAGAGGAGTTGGAGGTGTTTTGATAAATCCACGAGGGCCAATTGCACATTGTTCGAAACTCGGTGGATAATGGACCCATCTACCCTTCTCCACTTACCAGGCTGTTGTCTGCGGCACTGTTCAAACCATGACGTGCCACAACCCACACATAATGTGTTGCAACTCTAACCACTAGAGCAAAACCCTGACGGCAAAGGAGTTGGAGGTATTTTGGAAGTTAAAGAGAACATCCCCAAGCCAGAGTACTACAACATATTAGGCTTTTTGGAAATAAAAAGGAGAACATCCCCAAGCCGAATTAAAACAGTTTATCTTTACTGATCATGAAAAAGACAACGAAAACAAAGCTGCAACTTTAAGTCGGACATCATCTAATCATTCACCTACCAAAACAGTGACCGAGCCAAACATACCATTCTGCTCATCTTTAGGCCATTCACTACAGCATTTTCAGATGTTATAGACTTGAGGTTCAAGAAGGGTCCAACCGATAGGCAGCAGAACTAGTGAATTCTATTACAAAATCATGCATAAATTAGATTACAAGCTCATAGTCCAAAAGATTGACTGCATAAGCTATTGAGTCTTCAAAATGCCACATTATGCAAATTTAATTTCTTTTGACATAGAATTAACAATATGAATATTGAGGGGAAGCTAAACATACCCACACACAGAAAAAGGGGGCAGGGAGAGTGGAAATGTGGGAGATTAGATAATAATGATTTATGGAGAGAAAACAGGATTGAAAAGGTTACCTGTTAAAGAGATTTGCAACTTCTTCACATTCACGTGAATTATAAAACCAAATCCCATTTACTTCTTGGGAAGAATTTCGATATAATAAATATGGGATCTGGACCTCAAACTCAAAATCTCCCAAGAGATCCTCCACCAAATTATCTGCTTGTAGGAATAGAATCATATCTTTAACACAAAGGAACTAAACATACATGCTCATATAGAAAGCAAAATCTCAACATGCTGTATCAACTTCATGTCAATAGCTTTATTTAAGAGATTCCTTTTTATCAGCAAGTCTCAACACTAAATTTATGGAGGTTAAAACAAAATTTTGATGCCAGTTAAGTATATTGACATCTTTCATAAAATAAAGAATGCATCAAAATTCAAAAGTATATTGACATCTTTCATAAAATGAAGATCTTCCAATTTCATGGTACTCAAAAAGTCCTAGTTCATATTGCTAGTTTTATCGGGAAACTCTAATGGAGGGTCTCTATAAACAACTGACTGTCATCCAGTAAAAGGGGAAAGCGCCATTTAAGTAACTACAGTTGATTGACCTAAAAGACGGGTTAAACGCAAGGCATTCAGCCGTCAATTTCTGAGTTTCCTACTCTATACCCTCAAAAAATTCACTGGAGATAGTTTTTTTTTTTTTTGACATGTCCATTTACTGGAAAAGAATTGGAAGCCACTGTTTAACAAGACAGTATCACTAGTTACAAATAGAGTAACCACAATATTTATGATAAAAACTTAGAGATGAACTCCAAACTCCAAAGCCATATGTAGGAAGGAAAAAAGGAGGATTTGGGAATCAATATACCTCTCTTGTCTCTCTAGAAGTCCTGTCACATGACAATATAAAAAGCTGGTCATGATTATTCAGTCTTTTAGTTCATCAGACAAAATATATGTATTTCACATTAAAAGTCAATGGAGTCTAGCAACTTTTTAACATGCAGATCGAGAAATGGTCCTAAAAACACCTTATTACCATCAGAAAACACAGGTTCTTTCTAAACCAGAGATATGGTTGATATGCTTATGGGAGATTACTTAATTACCGATGCTTTAGGGGAGAGCATTTATCGACGTACAGGAAAAGTTCCCTCTACATTAGAATATATTGCATCACCTGCTCAAGGAATGAGCTTCAAACTTTCTTTGTACTTTTTGTACGCTAACTAGTCTTCATGTTAGGCCATTTCCGCTGTTTTCTTGTTTCATCCTTTTAATTTTCTAGCAAAACAAAATGTTCAGATGAATCATTTTTAGTGTTCAATTCTACCCCAAGAGAAATCACTTCTCTTTTTCTCCCTTTTTTCCTTCTGTAAGAATTATTTTTAAATTAGTCCTGAAATCCTACTAACTTAACAAAAGGCAGTTGATCAAATACTCTTCAAATTTATATTTAACTACCACGTGAAGAAGGGAAGCGCTCAAATAGTTCAAGACTTGATATTGAGCCAATTTTCTAATATGTTCTAAACACGAAAGCAAGGACAAAATATGTGTCTCCATTATAAAAATTCCTAAGAAATATCAAATGAGCCACTTCATATTCTGGGACACCCCCAAATGTTTGGCACACTTCTATCAATTACAAGAGTGATATCCCTCAATTCGCTTCTGTGGAATATTCTAATTCGCTTAAACCAGTTCAGTCAATCATTCAGTTAACTGCACCTCAATACCATATTACTTGTGTCAAATATATGAATCCTTGTTTCTATTCCGCTCTATTCAGGTCTACTTCATTCCAGTACTAGGAGTTTCTCAAAACTAGAAATTCTTTAAACACGCTCAATACTGACTCGAATGTACAAGCTCCTAACCAAGCTCCTAACCAGAAAAGACTCATACCAAACAAAATTCTTAAAGTTACGTCTTCATCCTAATTAATTGGTATTACCTATGTAGATCCTCTGCTTCCATTGTGCTACGTTCCTAACTAAGTTCGCATTGACTCTAAGAGACATAATGTCATCAATTTTCCTGCTAATGAGGACTACTTCATTATTATCTCTTGACACTATCTGTATGTCTGTTTACTACTTCAGAATTCTCCAAAATTACTTAAACTCCCTTGAGATTCATCAATAATATTACAAACTTCATGAATTATATTACTATGGTTCAATTTTCCCATCAAATGGTCAGTCATGCATGAGCTACTACATTATGCACTTTTTCCACAGGAAAAGAGAACTAACACAAAAACTAACCAAAGGAATGTAAGTTTCTCTACTCCAGCTCAGAAATGTCAAACATCTAGATAATTACGATGGAGAACCTAAAGCATCAAAGAACCTTGCAAAAGTTCCATGAAAGATACAGTCCTAGCATAAAGTTTTAGAGCATAAACCAAATAACTAACCCGTATTTCTGCGGTTCATAACAATGAACTGAAACCGAGGTTGAGCACTCCTGTAACACCCATCAAAGAAACAATAAATATCTCAAAGAGGCACGCCATTAGAATCAACTCTTTTTTTTTTTAATAACCGTGGTGTCCGGGCCAGCTTGTGCGCACATCGACTAATTCCATATGATACCTGTCACCTCCTAGCAACATCAGGTACGAAGGTAACTCTATCCACCAAGGCTTGGATAGATGAGAAAAAATTACCAAGTGTTTTTTGCCTCCGCTGGGATTTGAACCTGAGACCTCATGGTTTTCATCCACTTCATTGATCACTAGGCCACACCCTTGGGTGCCCATTCTGATAATAATGCATTAAGTGTAGAAACACTTCAATCAACATGAGACTCTATAGTGCTTGTGCCTACTTTATTTCGTACCCAAGGTTGTGTCCTAATAGCCAATGAAGTGAGAGGCAACCATGAGGTCTTAGGTTGAAATCACAGAGGGGGCAAAAAAACACTAGGTGATTTCTTCTCATCTGCTAAGACTTGGTGACTCAGAGTTACTCGGTAACTGTGTTGGTGAGACTTGAGAGATAGCAGGTACTCGATAGAATTAAAGATGCGCATGAGCTGGCCCAACAACATTGTCATACAAAAAAGAAAACTGTTCAATCAATTAATCAACTTAGGGCTCATTTGTTTGCACTTAATGAAGGTCTGAATCTTAATCATTCAGATCTCAGACATTAAGTGCGTTTGTTTTAAAGTCTGAATCTTAATCATCCAGATCTAATCATTAAGTGCGTTTATTTTTTTTACTTCACAACCACTTAATTGGGCTGGATAGGTCTGATCAAGATCTATAACAATGACTCTATTTTATTAAGATGCTATCATCCACATTCATTATTACCTGCTGCCACCGCCTACCATTATCAACTACCACTATGCCACTCACCACCACCACCATTTCTCAACCACAATCACACACTTATCCACCTCAACTACCACAACTAACCACCCCATCACCATCAACAATCATAGCTGGCACTGCCCACCATTATAACCAACCACCACTTACCACCATCTTCCTCAATCACAACCACAACCACCATTACCACCTACCATTATTAACCATCACCACCCACCACTACCATCCTCAATCATAATTGCCATCACTACCAAGCACCACTAGTTACTATGAACCACTACCATAAACCAAAACCACCACCAGCCACCACTTCTATTTAGCATTCACAAACACTACAGTTAGTCATCACCACCACCAAATACCATAATTAAAAAAATATATAGTTTATTGATAGATTATTATATTAATTAGTAAATATTTGAATTTTATGTTTACTAATTTTAAATAAAGATAAATTTTATACATTCAGATGTTAAAAAACAAACAGTATTAATCGTTTAGTATTCAAATCTTAATACACGTCTTAATATCCAGTTGTATATTCAGGTTTAGATGTCTTAGTCTTAATACACATCTTGATAGTCACATGCGCATTCAGATTTAAACGTCTTAATCTTAAATAAAACAAATGAGGCCTTAAACTTAATACACATCTTAATAGTCGCATGTGCATTTAGATTCAAACATCTTAATCTTAAAAAAGAAATGAGGCCTTAGTCTCAATCTCAAGCCAGTTATCGGCTATCTGAATCTTCTACATTTTCTGACTCTAGTTGTGCTCATCTTAATCTCAATACTGGTAAATAATGTGACTATTAAGGCAGATTATTTCTACAAACTTGCAGCTTCTTTAAAGCTCATACCTATCCCTCTGTTATAAAAGTTTCTGACCATATTATATTGAAAATCTTTTGAACTAACGAACATGATCCCCTCAAAAAGGTCACTAACTAATCAAAAGTCTAAAGCAACAATTAGACCTTACTCCAAAACAAGTTGCGATTGGCTATATGAATCCTCAGTGCTGACCACGGTATTCCATTTAAGCTCATTTCATGCCAATATTAAGTAGATAAAGAACTCTAGAACTGGTCAGAGAAAAAAATGCCTAAAAGAATTACAACTCCGAAAACGCAAAATACTTACCTCTTCACAACAAACAAAGATCCTTCCACATCCTTTCGACTCTGCAAAAAAAAAAAAAACACACACGACATTAGTACTCCAATAATAACTGCTCAAACAATTAAGCAATCAATAAACTACCCTCAATCCCAAACTAATTATCTACTAATATTCAGACCCATTCCATTCTAATACTAAAAAACTTAACTTTTTAAAGCGAATTAAATTTAAAAAAAGAACTCTTTAAAACTAACAAAGATGTTTAAGAGTAAATGAATAATAATACAATAAAAGAAGCAATTTTTAAGAGAAAATGAATGATAATGAAAATCAAATATGCAATTTTTTAAATAGAGAAAAAGAATGAATATACCCATTGGCTGTTATCGATATTGAAAGCGTAGAAAGTAACATGAGCTGCAGTTATTAATATTTCTTCAACAAAAGGATCGATACGCTGAAGAACGGTTAAGTTAAGGAGCTTTGTGCTGTTTTGGTCCAAATTCGGCATTAATTTCCCGTTCGTAGACATTATTATTGTGTGTGGAGAAACCCTAGAATTGATCCCAAATTGAGGCTCTGCTTACTGTATATTAATTTTATTATATTGGCACACTTGTGTTTTCTACTTTTTTCATATGTATACAGCGCTTATATCTACTTTTGTTTTTTACGTTTATTTTTACTTTTTTAGAAGACAATGGGAGATTACGTTTATAATGCCGAATTTGAGGGGGGAAAACTAAAAAAGAAATATAGTCAGATTTGTAACTCGTAATTAAAAAATAATCATAATTTTAAAAGTAATAGAAGTTTTTACTTTTTTATGTAAAGATAAAATTTGAATAAAAACACCCTTAAAAATTCGGTAATATTCTGTATATGAACTTCCAACATGATATGCTAAAATTTTATAATGTATTGGAGTTCCAACATAATATATGAGAAATTTGTATGCAGGAGTTCTATAATCCCACATATTATGCTATAACTTTTCGTGTTACAGCAGAACAATGACTATTTTTTAATGACTTTAAAAATGATGGCTATCTTTTGATTACCATTCCCAAAACTAGCTAGCATATGCTATTCTCATGAATTTGAGAGGCTATCACAGTATTTAGCCCTTATATCAAATCAATTAATGTCTATTAGGCTAAATACATAGGTAGTCTTTAAACTTAGTTCGAATTGCTCCACATTAATTTTGGTACTAATCAAGTAGACACCTGAATTAGGCATGAATACGTCTTATGAATATAAAAGTCTAACATGACTTGTATAAAATGAAGAAATTGTTTTAATTATAATTCAAAGTAATATGTTTTGGATGGTTGGAATCACTAATCAATAGGTTGATTGGCTATTTGAATTTTCACGTAGTTGACGAGGGCTCGACTCCATATCCCCCTCTCCCCCTCCCCCC